>JACXGK010002833.1:0-50372 GCA_016801125.1 Novumbra hubbsi
ACAGATACAGGTGCGCTAGACACGGCAGAGCTGCGAAGGTACTACAACACGTAACAATGACAATAACGCACAAGGAGACAAGACACACAAGGGTTTAAATACCCAGCTAATGAGGTACAGCTGCAGGGAATCAGGGAAGGGTGCCTACACAGGACATGGGAAACAGGACAAACATACACGATGGCGCTAGAAGGCCGGCAACGTCGAACGCCGGGGAGGCACGCGCCCAGAGGTAGATCCACCACCAGGAGGCGACGTGACAAGAGATATGATAATATACCATGAGAACCACTAAAAAAGTATTACATAATGTTCATTAAGTTCATATAGTACTTCATAATCTCAAAATAAACGTAAATGGTAGGTGTTTTTACAAATGACACAAGCAGTGTCTCTCCTTATCAGTACCAGAATAAAACCTGGTTCACAAACTGAGCAGTACTGAGCAGTACGTCTCTAATCTGTGCAGCATTGACCTTAGTACAAGAGACGTGTGGGTTCCACATGGGCATGGGTCAAAAGAAGTGCACTATAAAGTATTATGAACCCCACTTGGAAAGAAGAAAGCATCCAATGAGGAGCCAGCGTGTGCCGGGTCTTACAGACATTGTCAAATGATATACTGACCCAGCATGCCGAGAGCAACCGGATAGGCCAGGCTCCAAGACTACAGACATTTCCTCTGCCTTCTTGTCTCCTTGTAGTTGGAGTGCCAGGGTACAAAAGAGGCGGTAGATACAGTGAAATACGGTTCTGGGCATAAGTGACATACGCAGCCGCTTAGGGGAGGGGCGGCCCCAAATCAGATTAGCCTTAAGGCCGTGAAAAGGCTAGAGTCGTTACTGGGTGGATGGGACAGCGGAGTAGAGTTGTCCAGTCATGAATAAATGGGACAGGTGAAAGACCAGCTGGCTCTCATTCCCATTTCTAGCCATTCCTAATTTGACATACTTCTTGATGTGACGCCATTTTAGAACACAGAGACAATGGGAAAAACTTGATGAACACAGGACATGAGGGCGCTTACAGAAGGAAGGTGAGAAGAGATGAAGAAGAAAACTCGTGTACGTGGCTAGTTCTAAGCGTCATGTTTAAAAAGCTTGAGCCAATCGAGGAGGGCCCGAATTCATGGGAGGGCGGGGAGGGGGTAGATGAGGGGTGTGTGGTTGGGATCAGGGTGGAAGAAGAGGAAATGCACATTCCAGTGTGCGTCATAATGTTCAACCGGCTTCCAGGATCAAGACGGGCTGACACGATCAACCTGACAGGGTTATATCATCAGACGGAAAGCAAATGTCCGGAGGACTACAGGCCACCCATCGCTTGTCCATCCCACTGTCACATCTGGTCATGATCAGACCCTTGAACCGTAGCGTTTACGCGTCAGCCTTTCTTTTCTACGTGGTTAATAGAAAAGCACAACCGGACTAGACAGTGGAAGGTATAAAACCCCCTGTAACCTGCCTTCACTGAGTACAATATGCACATGCACCAATAAGTCACTCAACCATCAACATCCAGTCCGCAGTATAAAACCTGAGTGGCGCATCCAACACAGTGTCAAGTATTCAACACAAGGGTGTCCATAAACGTGAGTTGATCTTCCCTAGACGCGTGGGCTGACATAGGAGGAAACTGTTCTCAGCGGTGGGTGACCTGTTCTTCACGCCTGTACGTGATTTTGGGTGGACATGCCTCGAGGGGCAGCCTGTCATCCCGATCCGCCGACGGAACAATCAAAAAGGAAAGCCAGGACGTGGCTTTCACAAGTGTACGCCAGCAGAACCTCATCCGTGGGATAATGGCTACGGATTGGAGAGAGCCTGCAGATTACTCCAACGAAAGCAGAGACAGTTTACACTGAGAAGCTTTCCAGTGAGGAATTGTGGTCCTCCCTTTCAGCTTCTTTTGGCAGCGGACCCAGGGACATCTTTGCTAGGAAAACGTACTCTCTTATAAGTCATGTCTGCAATCTGAGTTGATGACAGCATAAAAAATAAAAAAAATGTCCAGGTGTATTTTTTCACTTTGATAATATTTGTTTGACAAGGCGTTGCTTTCTGAACAAGATCATGGAGCAAGTGAATCTGGTATCTGGAAACTTAGGGGTCACAGAATAAATATAAGCATGTCTATGTCATGTCACGCAACAGCACAGTACTGATTCCACTCTATTAAACTTGGAAAAATATACAAATTGATATTGTAAAGTACAGTTCCCTGGCTGAAGTAACGGTTAGCAAGAGTTAGGTTGCAAATATAAAGAGCATATTGTAAGGACTGAAATCTATTTTTGGAGCAAGTTAGAAGAAATGTAATAAGTATGTTTGGAGCAGGCTAGACGGAATGCTATAGACCAGATACCATCACCTGAGTGTGTGTGTATGAGTCACCCTTTTAATGTTAAACATAGGAGCCAAGGACGTTTGAGACAGGCAGGCAAAGCTATAGGAGAGGGTGGGAAGAAAGATAGTACAAGATGACATATAGAGAGTATGGGAGTGACAGAGAGAGTGTCTGGGAGAAATGAAAAGAGAAAAAACAGTGTGTGGAAGAGAGTGTGAATGTGTGTGTGAGTGAAAGACCGTGTGTTTGTTTGGTGAGGGTGAGAGGTGCTAGCTGTCCACAAGGCGGTCCTGGTCACCAGTACAGATCATCTCCGGTCTGTCGTCACCCCTGCTGTCGTAGACAGATGGACTGGAGCTGGGAGCAGACAGCCCTGGTTGGCCTCCGCGTCTGCTTCGGGAAGGGGGGGCTGATATCTAGGAGGGTGTTTAGAGACGATCGCAATACACTTAAGAGTGCAACAGAGGAATCCAGTGACTGTGCGCGACATCTACACACCTTCTGGAGTCCCTGAGGCGGTTCCGGATAGGAGGAACGTTGTCATTAGGTGTCATTAGGTGTCATTAGGTGTTACATACATGTATAGCCGGCTGACTGTATCTCAGGCACGTCAGTTAAATGTCCACGTTAGGAAGTGTGCATGCCAGCCAAATAAGTATGGGAAGGGGCACTAGCGGTCCTGAGTAGAAGCAGATGATGCAGCACAACAAAGATTTAGTTTAGCAATTAGTCACAGGAGGGTCAGGGAACCCAGCCAACAATAACATGGAACCAGCCAGCCCCACCTCTAAATGTACCTCTGCCAGTACCAGAGTTGTTTTTTTACAACTCTTTTGCCCTCTAGTGGTTGTGTTCTGGAAATACAGGAGGTTTTCTGTAAGTGTATGACAGTTGATTATGATCATATTAAAAATAGGAAAAATAAAAATAGATAATTTATGTATTGTATTTTACATGAGCTTTTGAAATTGCATTTTGAAATAGATTTACATGTTTTTATTTTAGACAAAAAATAAGGGATTCTGAATGCTGTATTTTTTAGCATTAAAAACCATAATCTCTTGACCTTCAAAATGATCATCCTAATTGCTAACGCGCGAAGGTGCTTTTTGATTTCATTTATGGCAGAAACTTGTAACTGTTTAAACAATTAAAAATAGTGGCACATCAGACATGAAAATGTGTCTGTTTGAGGTTCTGTGCTGTGTTTCATGGTACGGTAGCAAGAGTTGTTTAATCCTATTAAATAGATTGGTACGTCATGACATTAATATACTGTAATGCGGTTTTTTTAGGAGTCTGTGGTCTTCACCCTGACAGCTGGCGAGCAGGATGTGTAAATGCAGCTTGACATCATTTGATTGACAGTGCTGGTTGCCTAGTGACGGACGTTTGTCCTGGCTTAGACAAAGTATTTCTTTCAGACATAAATAATGCTGATTCAATGGCATTTTTAAACCTCCACTAGAGAACAACATGGCAAGAAAATGATTTCACTTACTAACAGCCAAACCTGTGCCGGCCTATTAAATTGCTTTCCACGGGGCCCTTGGGATAATTCAAGACATATTTACATTTATTATGTAGCCGAGCCTAAAAATGTGTCATCAATACAACCACTCAAATTTTTTTTGTGACCTCATGTCTGCCAACTGAAATCTGCAAATTTTTAAACCAGATTAATTTTACCAGACTTTTTTGTGATGTGATAAAAGTGGTCTTTAGCAATTCATTCTTGTCATTGGTGAACTGAACAACGGGCAAAATAATTTTTAAATTGATCAGCCCTGCAAGTTGAAATTTATGAGGGTCAACAAATATCTACCGTATAATGCTCACTTGATATGGACAATAAAAAATTCATCAAAAAAAACTAAAAGAAATAATAAAAAAATATAAATATCTCACAAGCAAAAAAAAAAGCCGATGGAACGGCACAGAAATTCCTGACAGCTGCAATAAATATGCCACAGTTCATTACACGTATTGTAGTTATGTGGTAGCGTATGTAGTCAGAGGGAAACAAAACCAGGGTGTTTAATGATGCATGAGAACCCGGTGTGACATGGTGACACACTGTCAGTTGCTTAGCTGTGGGTCGTTCCATCAACATGGTGACACACTGTCAGTTGCTTAGTTGTGGGTCGTTACATCAACATGGTGGCCATGGAAGAACACTAACCTGGTCCAAGTGAAACTGCAAGCCGTCTAATTTCAACACTACCATCTCATGAGGATATTTAGAAAAATATATATTGTACGAGTATATAAAGGATGACAATTTCCTCTCAAACCAGTGACGAAACACCCTTGTAATAGGAATTGGAAACACTTTGTACCATCAAAGCAACAGCAGGTTTGAGAGACCCAACATTCAAGACATCTTTCCCATGAAGAGTAACTTATCTAGTCGTTCTGCTTCTCTTTACACTGTTCATTCAACCAGGTAGTACTATCCAGCACATGTGCACGTGGAGAAAACTTTAGCGTGGATTATAAGGTTGACAATAAAGCGAGGGACAGACAGAAAATAATCACACATAAAAAATATATTTTCCAGAAAAACATATTTCATATATCGGTGAGCATTTAATCCAATAGATGCTTTGACAATTCAATATTAGGGAAACATTTCTAATGAACATTTGGTCATTTTAAAAGCCACTACTTTTGGAGAGTGAACCATGTGCTTTGGTGTGAGACGGGAGCACAGAACAGAAGATCAACAGGTGAATGGGAGTCAGATTTCCTCCAGGGAGATTTACCTGAAATAAACATACAACCCATTGACAAGACCACAGGTAAGATGCTGTTTACCTGTAGTTTGTTGCTGTTAAGTAGAATCTGTATCATCTATGAAGTAAGATGTGTGGATTATATGAAAATGATATGTTTTACAACAGAGGTAATTAGGGAATGAGAGATGTATCAGAGTAAAGCACAATTACTGTTCTGCCTAATGTTTTTGCTTTATGTGCTTCTCCACAACCTCTTATTATTATTATTACCAGTGGATAATATCTGTAGTTAGATGTTACTGGGCTATAAACGACATCTTCCAGTAGATGTCAACCCAACACTATTCCGAGGTAACAACCACCCTACCTCCTCTAGCAGTGTGTTTTCATAAAAGCAGCCTGAAGTCGCTCCCTGTTCCCTACCACCTGATGTTGTGGTCATGCACACTGTAACCGAAGTGCTGGCCAGATCACAGTCTGTGACTGACGACCATGGCTGCCAGCCTGCCTGACTCCTGTTCCAACTCCCCTCCGGTCTTGCAGGCGACAGGCCTGCGATTAGCTCGTTTTGCTAATTCACGAACCATGTCGGTGACGATGCTAAAAAGACTTTGTCAAATGGAAGAGTAGCATCTCATATACTCTCATGGTCTAGCGAATGTTAGAGTTTGGTGAAACCGTAATGTTACTGTGTCTGAAGACATTGTGGTCTCGGCCAGACAGGGAGACAGCACGCAGTGGTAATGGCGTTATATCAAGACGAGTCTTTGAGGAGGATGAGAAGACACAGTCAGAACCTCCTCCAGGATCTCTTCTACGGTGGGGTTCAAGCTAGAGACAAGCCGGTAAGTGCAAGCATGGACACATATGTCCTAGGGATGAAACCTTTCTTGATGAATCTTGACCTGACATACGTCCTAGGGATAAAACGGTTCTTGATGAATCTTTACCTGACACATACGTCCTAGGGATGAAACCTTTCTTGAGGAATTTTGACCTGACTTACATGTCATCCGTCACACAACAGATACCAGCCCAACATGGAGGTGCTAATAAAAGTGTAGCTGCGAGAGTCATCAGTGGGAAAACCAAACTTCTTCTGTTGGAGAACCCTGACACGGTGGAGATTTACAAGGTACTTCTAACCATTCTGTGGTAACTGGATTATTGTTATCAAAAACAGTTTTTACCTTCTACAGTTCTGAAAATGTCCATTATCCACACACCACATATACTAAGTTTGATATACATCGCTCACAAAAAATTTACTAACTTAAATTGCACATCGGGTCTCAATGAAAGAAATATATATTCAAAATCAAAACAAAATGATGTAACAACAGAAAATGGAAACTCACCAACCAAATGAGCGAAACTTACACCAAAAATCTAAGTAAGCTATTGAAATCAAAAGCTGTTCCAAGACGCGTGAATTTCATCAGGGCTCATAATGTGAACCAGCAGTGTGTACGAACACCACCTGACAACCTCTGGGCACGCTCCTGATGAAACAACGGATGATGTCCTGGGGGGTCTCCTCCAAGGCCTGGATCAGGGCGTCGGTGAGCTTATGGACAGTCTGTGTCGCTACTGGGAGGCATCGTATGCACCGATACATAATGTCCTAAGAAGCTCTCAATTGTATTCAGGTCTAGGGAATGTGAGGGCCAGCCAATGGCACAAATTCTGGTGTTTATTGGCAAATGCCAATCAAGCTGCACAATGCTGGGGTGTGAGCACAGGTCCCAATAGAGAACGTCAGGCCCTCAAGCCACCCTCATGGAGTCTGTTTCTGACAATTTGGTCAGAAACTTGCACACTAGTAGCCCACTGGAGGTCATTTTGTAGGGCTCTGGCAGTGCTCCTCCTGTTCCTCCTCGCACAAAGAAGCAGATACTGGTCCTGCTGCTGGGTTGATCCCCTTCTACGGTCCGGTCCAGCTCTCCTCATGTAATGGCCTGTCTCCTGGTATCTCCTCCATGCTCTTGAGACTGTACTGGGAGACACAGGAAACCTTCTGGCAATGGCACGTATGGATGTGCCATCCTGGAGGAGCTGGACTGCCTGTGCAACCTGAATAGGCTGGTGGTACCGCCTCATGCTAGCAGTAGTGACACTAGCATAACGCAAAAGAGAAAAGTCTGTCAGGAATAATGAGAGCAATTATCTGTCGACACCACCTGAAATGCCATTCTCTTTTTGGAGGTTGTCTTGCGGTTGCCTCTCTAATGCACCTGCCGTCACTGGCACCAAAACAGGCGACATTGATTCACTATTGCTTATGCTTCCTAACTGGATAGATTGATGTCCCTGAAGTTAAATTGACATGGTGTTCTACTGTGATGATTATGTGTTGCCTTAATCTTTTTTGCTGTGTATTAACAGTGTTAAAACATTACTGTCCAACGGAGTTTGCATTAACATGAGCAATTTAAAAAAAGAAAGAGTGCATATCCCACAACCTAGTTCAAAACCTCCATGGGCCTAATGCCAAAACCACAATATATCATGTTGGAATCCCTCCCTCTTCATGTACCTTCACCATTCAACCCACCGCAGGGTTGTAAAGACAACCAAAGCTATTGATGCAATGATATGTCATTTCCACCCTGAACGTAATCAAATCTACGCTCAGTTTGTTTCACGGCTTTTTGACCATGATGGGTTGTGAAACTCATCTTCACAGCTCAACCAACGGGCGGTACTCCAGGGCCCGGCTGGAATTGGACAGGTCTACCTTCCAGCCTTAACAGCCAAGACCAAGGCCTCCAGTCTAGCTTCAGGCAGAGGTTCTCTGTCTTGCTTATCCTCTCATGGGCACGGGAAACACAGAGGATCCTTCGCCTCTTTAGGCTCTCGGAGAACGTCAGACTATAACAACCATCAGCAGGTAAATAAGACAGCTTACCAAGACGCGTTAAAACAATAAATGACATGCTCAATGCTTGGATCCAAACAATTATGAGGAAGGATAACATCTACTGTTCGATCGCCTCACCCCGGTCCGTCACACCAGAGCAACCTCAAGGCTTTGACGGAGGCCCAGAGGTCCAACGTTACCGTGACAATGACCTACCTGGGGTCAACAGGTCACATGTGTTCAGGTTCGGCAGCGCCACGGCAGGACGAGCTGAAAGTGCTACAGCAGATCTGTGGGGGCGAAAACACGTCCGTCTTCAAGGGCCTGGTACGGCCAGGAGGTAGGTCCAAGGTCCGTTGCGTAATTATTTTACTGCTAGCATTTAGACCACCAAATAGTATTTAAAAATAGACTGACATTTAAGAGGATTGCAGTCTACATCTCCCAGTGTGGAATATCAGCGAGAACTTTTATTTTCTGCTGTGTTGTCAATGTCGGATTGTCCAACCTAGCTCTCTAGCACTAACCGTGAGAGGATTTGGCTACGAGTGACAGCTAAATGACTAACGGAAAAATTGAGCCAACATTACAGTCAAACAAAAGAGAACCTCGCTCTTTTTGTCGGTTCTCCGGTGTCCGCTCGCGCAGAGCGGTTCCAGTGGGTCTCCAAGAGGCACCGGGGTTTCCCCTTCAGCTGCACCCTGTACTTGAATGGACTCCTGGCTGCCAGGATCAGCTCCTGCTGTGAATACCGCTATGCCCCGGGCTTCCAGCAGGGCAGAACGAGCTGCTTCAGACTCACCTGGCTGGCGGGTGGGATGCCCTGTTATAGGTGAATATTCAAACCATCGATAATACCATGGTTACAGCACTTACAGTAGCCTACGTACTGGACTTTTAGATTTACTCTCTGTTTGTGGACTTGGACTTGAAGTCATGTATTTATTTCTAAGACTAAAGAAATGATTTGCCATTCACAGAAATGCTCTTTCTTTTTTTAAACAAAAAAAACCACGTGATGAAATCCATGAATAAATACCAAAGCTATAGTATTCCCGAAACAAATATGTAATTGTACCTTCTTGCCAGCAAATCAATATCAACTTAAACCAAAGCCATGGCTATAAAAACAAAACCCTTTAATTTACCATGAAAATGCTGAATGGAGAAAGAAGAAAAGTTCCATAATAATGTTGTATGACATCAAAGAATGATGTCACCCATTGTGCTTCAATTGGCCATATATTTTCACTGTGGAAATATTATGAAGTATATTTTTTATCCTTTTTAGATGTACGAGTCTCAGAAAAAAATACAGCTCCTGCCAGCAACTGAACAATGACACACAAGAGAACCTCAGTCTCCATCCAGACCAGAACCTTGGCAATGGTATAAAGCATCATTACAACAGTCTTCCACTTTCCTACACTTTCTATATTTTTTTAAAAGATGATACAATGCCTGTTTTTAATATTCTGCAGAGTCATAAATATATCAGAAAACAGCACAGTACACATAAACTACCTCCTACAAATAAAGTAGGCTAGGGCAGCAACAATGCGATTTACCATTTTACTAATTCTATTAGCGTAGAAATTGAACGAATGGACTGTTTATCTTGTGCTATAACAATATACTTCAATATCTCCACTGTGCAGAGATGGTGGCGTCCTGTCCCTCCTCCCCTCTGTTCCTCCCAGTCAAGCCAAAGAAGTTTGTGAAGAGGAGAACCAGGAAACACCGGCAGGACGGGAGCACGGACAGGAAATCCACGGAGAGCAGTGAAGACTCGGCTAGCAACAACGCGAAGGGGAACCGCAAGCTAACCAAGCCCAAACAGCGCAGGAGTCGGTGCCGTCCGAAAGAGCACAGCAAGGACCCTGCCAGCAACAGAGAGTATACCGAGGCCCCGGCCAATCGCAGAGAAGACAGCGTTTCCCTCGCTAAAGAGAAAGAAGACTGTGAGGGGTCAAGGGTCACAGGTGAGAGGCGGGACCTGTCCCAGTCTGCCGCTCAACACAGCACTCGTAGGAAGAGGACCAGAAATGTTAAGAAAACCCCAGAAAAAGAGAACCTTAACAACTCCAAGAAAGATGATTCTCAGGAATTCAATAACCCAGCAACATTGCCCGGTGAGTATTATTTAACAGCTTTTATCCCCTGTGTCTTTTCACCTGGAGGGGAGAGAATGGTTAACAACTCTGTATCGAGCTACCGTGAGGTATCAAGCTACCATACTTGAGGTTAAGAAACAGATGACCTGTCATTATTCTACATCCTTTATACGTACTGTGTAAGTTGGAAAGAAAGTTGGAACAAGCTGAAGTGTGGCTTTTTGAAGATTCATTGCAGGATGAGGAAGCCCTGAGTGAGGAGAAATGGAAGAAAAAGAAGGATCTAGGAACAAATGGGAAAAGCAGAAATGGGGAAAGACTGAAGGACTTCTATGAAGAATGTGTGCAAATGAGCGCTGGGTTGGACTTGAGCCCAAACAAACAGAACTGGTTCAAGGCAAACAGTGAGTATAAAGACGTGTCGCCCAGTAGAGACAACCAGGGAGCTCCCAGAACACTGTAACCAATTTACATAAAACACCAATAAATGGGAGATCTAGAATATGAGAGATAATACCAATGGGTGTCTAAATTTAGACTCTTGAAGCGTTTCATGATTGTTTTAAGAAGTATTCCCTCATCCATCCTCAACTTTTCCTTTTTATCTAATTAGTGAACTGACAGTTTTTGTTAATATGAGCAGCATACACAGCAGTTAAATTATCAAAAATGAATAGTTTTTTTAAAGTCTTTGACAACACAAGAAACAGACAGGTTAAAGGGAAACATCAAAGTAATGTACACACTAAACTGTTCTGCCAGAAGACAAGCGTGTTCAACTGGGCTACAAACTTGCACCAAGTTACATTTATTTGTCCGCTTACACCTCTCACATTTCGATAGCTTGTCCTCTCAAATCCTCGTCTTATAATTAGCAATTTCTTAGAGTGTCTTGCATAACATGCATTTCATAAACAAAGTAGGAATGGCCTTCAAGATAATCAAGAGTTGTATCAGCAGCCCTATCAATAAAGCTAGTAATATGCTACAGCAAGTCAGAGAGATTGGATTGGGCCATAGCCCCAATGGAAGCAAGGCAAGAAGTAATTAGCTGGACAAGCTAACAAGCTATAAGCTACACTATATGGACAAAAGTATTGGGACAACTACACATTACACCTACAGGAGCTTGTATGACATCCCATAATAAATCCATAGGCATCAATATCAAGTTGGTCTCCCCTTTGCAGCTATAACAGCTTCCACTCTTCTGGGAAGGCTTTCTACAAGATTGTGGGGTGTCTCTGTTAGAATGTTTGCCTGTTTATCCAGAGGAGCATTGGTGAGGTCAGACACTGATGTTGGACGAGAGGGCCAGTGTTTGATAGGGTTGAAGTCAAGGCTTTGTGTGGGCCAGTCAAGTTCTTACACGCCAGACTCATCCAACCATGCCTTTATGGATTTTGCTTTGTGCGCTGGGACCCAGTCATGCTGGAACAGAAAAGGGCCTTCCCCAAACTGTTCCCTGAAAGTAGGAAGCATAAAATTTTCCAGAAAAACAACCCCATAGCATTTTCCCTCCTCCACCAAACTTTACAGTTGGCACAATGCAGTCAGACAGGAAACGATCTCCTGGCATTCGCTAAACCCAGACTCATCCATCAGCCTGCTCCAGAGTCCAGTGGCGCCGTGCTTTACACCACTCCATCCAACGCTTGGCATTGTGCTTGGTCATGTAAGGCTTCATACAGCTGTTCAACCATGAAACCCATGCCATGAAGTGCTGATGCCATTGTTTGTCATCAGAGCGTTGGCGACTTTAAACTTGTTTTCTTGGCTCAGCACTCAGCGACCCTTCTCTGTAACTTTACGTGGTCTGACACTTTGTGGCTGAGTTGCTGTGGTTCCTAAACACTTCTACTTTGCAATAATAACACTTACAGTTGATCGTGGAATATCCAGGAGGCAAGACATTTCACGAACTGACTTGTTGTATTATTATATTGTATTACAGTACCACGCTCAAATTCAGCAATCTCTTTAGAACGACCTATTCTTTTTACGAATGTGTGTAAAGGCAGACTGCACGGCTAGGTGCTTGATTCTATACACCTGTGGCAATGGGACGACCTGAAATCAATGATTAAGTGGTGTGACCCAATACTTTTGCCCATATAGTGTATATTAGCCAGAGAGGACAGTCTATCACCACTGCCCCTAACTAATCACATGTCACAGCACTAGACCCCCAACAAAGGCAGGCCGACATGAAGTGCATTTTGCAGGTCTTCTAATCTATAGTGGCTCCTTTTCAAATCTGTCTGCCTCAGGAACAGATTCTGACACTATTGTTTGGTCCATGATCAGTTCTTATTTATAACTAAACAGTAAATATAATACAGGGTTGTGTCCAGTCTTGCATGTGCAATCTTACAGTTACACCTTTACACAATTCTAACGAGTATGGAAAAACCGGATCAGTTTGTGCCGGTCAGGCACAATGTTTCTCAGTAAGTAGAGAAGCTTTAAAGGGTTTAAAAATTGCTGCTCAAATGGCCAAAGTCATTACATAAATTATCATGAGCAGTTTTCACAAAGGAATTTTACAGAGACCCCCAAAAGCAAGCAACTGATGAGTCTAGTACCTACATGTAAGCATGTATTTCCTTGTGTTTCTCCCTGTGTGTACGTCAAGTGTTGGAGAGACGGCGTCTCAAGAAGAAGCTATTATCCTGTTCTAACATCTTGGGCTCAGATGTGGAGCTCAGTGAAGAGAGTGACGGCCCTCAGAGAGCTGAAGACGAGCTCAAAGACGAGGACAGAACTGGACCCAACAATGATCAACCCCACGTTCTAACGACAGAACAAGATCTACACATCCAGGTATAGTACATGTGGTGAAATAGGTCCTGTGTAAATATAGGATATTTTTATGCTTTATTTGTGAAACACAATGGAAGTGCTCTAGGGTCTACGTCAGCTACGGTGTCTGTTTCACACTTGGCTCATTGTTTACTTCAAATGACGATGGAGCATTTGCTTCGGCATCCGTAATATAATGCCCCTCAATAGCTGTCTGAAAAATATTGCTAGAAATAAGCCTTCTGGGTGTGAACCAGGCCTTTGTGTTAGCTAGTGTCTCCCTCAGACCAAGCTTGAGAGAGTTGGGATATAGATTAAACACATTTCCCTTTCACTCCAACAGACATGTAAAGAATTCATATGTGTTTGGCATTCTGAGAACCCAGTATCTGACCTCATTCAAGTATATTCATGTTTGATCTAGTCTGAATGAAGGGCTTTGCACTATTGAGAATTGTCAATTTTTTCTATTGCCATTATTGAAACTCTTTACTAGGTGCAGTTGTAAGTATTCAAAAGGATTTCAAAAATGCATTCAAACCCTCGTCTGTTCTCTCCATACGTCCAGTCCATACCACCACAGTCTCAGTCAGAGTCAAGAAATTCCTCAGTTATGCTCACAGACAAACAGCAAATACCTTCATCCTATGCTCACATATGAAGGTTTCAAAATAGCTAACATTTCAATCAAATGTGACTGGGGAGGCAAAAGGAATCTCTGGATTTTCTGTAGTCCGAGCCAATAACGGTAAATCACAGTGTGAAAAATGTAACGTTTCTTTCAGTATTACATCACTTCTGCGATTCTATATGTGCTGTCCTTCCTCAGTAGGATGAGAGGTCTTTTAGAATGTGAACATTGTAAAAAAAGAAACAACTCCAGGACTTCACATACAGCTGGATTCCATGACAAGTTGATGACAGCCTGCCTCTTTTCTCTCGACAGTAAAACACAAACCACCGACTGTACAACATTTCGAACAGATCTGACGACGTTTATCTAGCAACCAGGTTATCTCCGTTGCTGGACATATAAATAGGGTTCTATTTTCTCTTTCTCTCTTTCCTTCTGTTGGCGGTATTCCCTCCCTGTCTCCCTTCTTCTCTGTTTCTTGCTCTCTCTTTTTCCAAAAACTCCAGGCGTTGACACTGGTCTGTCTTTGATGTACAATATCTCAGCCTTGCTTTTGAATTGATATCGGCCTCTAACAAGGTGACTATTTGTTGTCGTCTCTGTCTGTAGCTGGAGGCCATGATGCGGGTGTTGGACACGTCCGATGAGGTGGAGCAGCTGGTGCTGAGGAACACGGGCCTGACAGACGAGCTCCTACTGAGACTGGCCGACGCCCTGAAGAGCAGCCCCTCAGAGGTCACGCTCCTTAACCTCAACCTCAACCGCCTTGGACCCAACGGGGCCCGCACCCTTCTGGACCTTCTCGGGTCCATGCCCCGGGTCAAAGGACTGCTGTGAGTCCCTGTGAGCGTGTGTTCCTGTAGTATTTTACTAGCGACGACCAGGATTCCTCAGAACTCCTCAGAGCCAATCAAGGGGACCACTGAGGAGTGAGAGGCGTGTTTGTTTTAGGGGTTAGCCATTAATGACACACTGGGCATTTAGACCACACCTCTGAAAAATACCCCACCCTTCCTCCCGAGGGCGGCTGGGACTCAGTGTCACAAACCCTTTGATGTCTAGTTCCAACTAATGCCATACCATTACCTCTAAACTATTGTTTAAACCATGGGCGTAGAAGCGTACACGTGTATAACTCTAAAGAAGATATGTGCTGTCAGCCGAGAACGCCCTCAGGTCAACCCTGAACACAGGTATTTAAACACCAATGGGTTGAAATTGGTTAAAGTTCCGCAACACAACAGCTGTCCAAAGAAAGCTTTGCCGGTCCGGCGAGCAACTTCAAAGAAAAAGGAAGATGTCCTCTGGAAGGTATTACCGACTGCTAATGCTTCTTCTTCCACAGCTTGTTCGGCAACCAACTGGGAGACCCTGGAGTTCTGACACTACTTGCTGGACTTGCTCTACTCCAGGAGAAAACCACGGAAGACCTCACCGCACCACCGTGGATTGGAGAGCCACAGGACCAGGGCCTGCACCCGATACCAACCTCCGTTGACAGTCTGACCACAAAGGGCACCGTTCACCCCTTTTCACTGTTGGAGCTTGACATGGGAGGAAACGGACTCACCAGCGAGGGCCTGAGAGGGCTAGCAGTTTACATGAGAAGCCACTCCAGGCTGCAGTACCTGGGACTGGCCCAGACCGACGGTGCAGACCTAGAGGCTTGGCGGGAGCTCTTCCACAGCCTGAAGGGAAACACGACCCTCAGCCATATTATAATGGATGAGAGTAACCTAGGAGACGAGGGAGCTCGGCTATTCGCTGATATGCTAAGAGTCAATCAGAGCCTGAGGCAGGTGGATCTAGACAGGAATGGGATAGGTGAGGCAGGAGCTAGTGACATCATAGAGGCAATGCTTTATAGGAGGAGGCAGTTTCCGCTGAGACACCTGAGTTTGGAGGGAAACTCTATTAGCACCGTGTTGCTGGAGAGAATACATCACGAGGTGATGTTTAATTGACACACGCATACGGAGTTGATCAGAAATACTGGATATTGAAAGGTCAAACCAGTCAAAAAAAGATATCATTTGACTTTGGCTACATTATTAATAGAAATGTGTTGCACTGCAAATCAGACTATTCCTCTTTCACAAATCACTTTGCACAGTTGAATCTCAGTCAGTGGACTGAGGTCAGTGGAAAAAACCTGGAAAATAACCCTTTGAGGCTCTTTGCAAACACATGGAGGTCTTTTCCCTTGACTTCTCGGGTGGCCCACATTTAAACTTTCTAGAGCTCTCAGTCACAGACCTGACTTTCCGCTCAGCAGGTAGGATTGGTGTTGTGATTAAAGTAAGCCTGGTCTATGGTGTGGATGAGTCTTCCGAGCGAAGCCCCATGAAGGAGGTCTTTCTTCTGAGCGTCCGTGAGGAGGCCAGGCAGATACATTTACCCTTGTGTTATTCTCCCCGACCCGATGTAGGCACGGACACTGCCCTCCGGACCACACTCACGTCCTTGTTAGAGTTTGTTATTTCCCAGAGTTTAGTAATCCACTGGAATACCTCGAAGGGATACATTTCCATCCCAGCACAACCACGGTGACGCGAACATGAAGTGACACCATTAAACGGCACTTCCTATTAGAGGCCGATGTCAAAAACAAAATTGACCTCCCTAAAGACCCGAAGTTGGTAACGGTGGAGACATTTCCATTCCAGCTCACACGCATGTCTGTCATACTTCGGTTGGCATAGCCACCTCCGTAGGTGTGTATTCATCGGTCTGTCATATGTGGGTATGAAGGGGAGCTTCAGGGCACAGTGTCCAAGAAGCAGAATGTTTGGTTCCAGTAGGAAAAGCACTTGACAGAGCTGCATGAGCAGGAATGAACCTGAAGTCATTTGAAATGCACAAAGTCACTATTCTATCTGAGTGAAATGAGAGGGCGGGCGATGGGAACATGAGGACCCTGTAGTGTAATGACCTGATTTTTGCCCCAAATAACCTGCTAATGCACACATAATGATTTCCTTCAGATGAAAGAAAAGCACAGTGTCTTTATTCTAAGTGTCTCAAACCCAAGGAGGGAAACATCGCCAATGTGTGGGCGAAACACTGAAACACTGGATACACTTCATATGGTTTCTTTTACACGGTATTTACTTCAGAATTACCCATTCAAATTGTCATTACTCAATAATGACTAAATAAATACTTTTTAGGGATATTTGAAGGTAATTTCCCCTTAGTAAGATAAAGAATTGCCATAATTTCTTTGTAAAGCACAAACTGTTCACTGTTCTTGGTTCTGTTTCTGTTTTTATAGTAACAAAAAACAATGAACCTTCTATTCTGAATTAAACATGACATTAACACGAAACACTTGTCTTTTAACTGCAGAGCCAAGGTGCACATATACTGCTGCAGGGTGGGAGGGGTTACGACGCCTTTTAGCAAAAACTCATGCCTCTTTCTCACCACTTCACTGTGTGTCAAACTAGCGGACAGTCAATGAACAGGAGTCCAAGAAAATAAAGCCTTTCACAAATCAAAAAGGGAACACAGACAAGTCAGCCAAACCCACGCAGCGTATAGTGTAATTGCACTATACATAACCTCCTCTCAGAATCAGATTATAACAATAGCCCAAATGTTTCAGGCAGAGTAGACTGAGAGAAAGAATGGCAGAGAGGATGGAGAGAGAGCAGTGATTATACAAGTTGTTGTTCTTTAGACCGGCCGACCTTCTGAGAATGACTGTTGATTCACCGTATTTGATCAAAGCCCGTCGTCGCGTTGATTACCCCCAGGGTCAGGGCCGTTGCCAACCGTAGCTGGGCTGAAACCAATTCCCCTCGGTAGCCCTCCTCCCCCGGCGGGCTTCCCTCCCCCCACAGTCCCTGATAAGGGAGCCTTTCTGAGCCTCTCGTGGGCTGACAGATGGATGTGTCTGACCGGTGCACCTGACGATCGCAGTCGAGCCCGAGGATTTCAGCTCGGTGAGACGGCTCATTATGGGGGTTATGGCGCGCGCTGACAGGGTAGCGTGGGAATTGAGTAGTCTCGACTTTGTTCCCCCGGCAACCAGGATTTCATTTGACGACAAGCGACTTGTTATTACCTTCTCCATTTCTCATATTGGCATTTCCAAAATAAAATGTACCAGGACAAGCCGTCGCTCAGCGATCAGTTGCCGAGGAGCGGGAGACAACCAAGAAGACAACAGACTCAACGTTGTGACGGAAGAAAGAGGATCTTCACAGACTCAACGTTGTGACGGAAGAAAGAGGATCTTCACAGACTCAACGTTGTGACGGAAGAAAGAGGATCTTCACAGACTCAACGTTGTGACGGAAGAAAGAGGATCTTCACAGACTCAACGTTGTGACGGAAGAAAGAGGATCTTCACAGACTCAACGTTCATGGAAACCTGCATTGATTCTGAGCATGCGGAGATCCTCTTCAGTTACTAACAAACAAATGGTGGCTCTTTCATTTCCCACCGTTTACATGAAGGCATTGCAGCGGCCTACTAAGACACATCTCCGCGGTAACCCGCAGAGCTTATTGTCTTTACCCCGTTGGTGAAAGACCCTTCCAACCTCTATGTACATTGAATGTGGTTAAGACAAAGTGGGGCACTATAATATAGTGGTTCCGCTCCAACGCATTAACATTGTTGCTTATATTGTCAAACCAGCATGGCCAACAAAGAGCCGGTCCTGAATCTACCAGAGACCTTCGGCCTTCTCTTTTACAACTGGACTCGGATCAGTGACCCCATTGTCTCCCCAGCAATGTTATCTAAAATCAGACCCGAAACGAATTCTGTTACAAGACTCTTTCAACTGCACTATCTCTGCCTGCACAATAATGTAATGTCACAAGGCTTTCATGAGACTTTCCAACTTTTCTCTCTGCCAAAAGCAGCGGACGATGATAGACCCTCCCACTTCAAGATTTTTACAGGTATGCTCGGGGCAAAGAAAAGGTTTTTCATTTCAACGCTTGGCAGCGTACAGTGACAACCTACCGAATGCAGGAATCCTACACAAGCCTGTCCAATTAAACACACATGTTCTGCTAAATACAATACTTTGGTTGGTCTCTTTCGATTGCGGTGTCTATCAACGTAGTAACCTTATTATGTGCTGTTTCATATTATCCAAGACAAAGTATCAATGCCAAAGCGAAGTGTCACGTTACACAAGTGTGTTCTGGCTTCGGCACAATCCATCGGTTTCGTCTTTTTGCAATTGGGGAGTCGTCATCTAGAAGATCAGATCATGATTCCTCATGGAAAAGAAACAACCGCCTGCGCTGTTTTGCCAGAACAAAGACGGTGGGTATTCAGACAAGAAAAAACTCACACGTTAGGACTCCTTGTAGTTCCTGTGTCACTGGTAAAACCTGGTTTCCTTTTTCTAGACAGTAACAGGTCATTTAAGCGAGGATTCGTTTAAGTGATTCAGCAGCTCCTAAATAGTCTCAAAGGCCAGGTTGTGTATGTAAGCCACAGACTCGATACTTCACTTTTCACACCTTCACAGTGTGACGTCCCTGTGAAGGTGTGACACACACACACAGGTCTCCCTCTGTGCATCCCCCTGACCTGTCATGTTAACGTCCGCGCTCATTTGTGAAACCTCCTCGGCCACACCTCTTTCGTCGGCGTGCCAACATCTTGTCTGGGCGGCAGGTGAATGTTTTCCACCTGTAGTTGTTGAAATGCACACGCCTGTCAATCGGACAATAAGGTAACTGGGACATGTCACAAACTGACTAGACACGGGTTCAAGGACGAGAAAACGCCGTCGGTTTGTTTCCGGCATTTAAAAATGGTCTCAACCGCGCTCGTCTGACAATTGTAAAACACTGGGATGCTTTCTGACGCCGGCTAAATCACAGACATGACTCTGGGACTTTCTATGTCTGGTCTTTCACATTGCGTTTCACTGATGGCCGACCATCCTGTTTTAATGACAAGCCATTAACAAATGGTAGGTCCTGAAATAGTTATTCGATCAGTGTAGCCAGTAAGGGTCAGTTGGCCCTCTGTCTCTGTCTCAGAACAGGGAAGGTCTTGGATGAAGTGTGTTTACTGAAATGTAGTATACTGTAGAGCTAGTCTTTTCCAGTCCCTCCATTTGAAGAGCCAGGCAGTGTGTTTGTGTGTACAGAGGGCTGGAGGCAGTGTATAGACCAGTGCCTGTGGCCGAACAGCGGAGCCTCTGTTGGGTCCGTTTGGGTTCTCGCTGTACTGACTCTGTGCGCGCAGCGGCCTAATTTGTTTTTGTCTGGACTGGACCAATCCGATGTCACTGGCTTCGTTTGACCGGCACAGGTTGTTTATTTTCAACTCTAAATATTAGTTTAACAAGTGTCGTGAAGAGCCAACGGAGCCGGTGCCTATGGTAGCTTAGTGGTTAGTGATGTCACTGTTTGGTTTTTCTGTTTGCCAATCCGGTGGAGGCAGGAGTGGAAGATTCTGTAGTGAGTTTGTGTCTAACTGATATCGGTCCGGTAACAAAATATGACAGTACTACTCACCTTACAAAAAATAATGATGATCTCTATTCATCATCGTCCTCTGCCTCTCTCTTATCTTAACACAAAGGAGGATCAACTGCTTTGAATATGTGAGACACAGTTATAGTAAGTGCCCAGGCTTTGTGTACTAGACAATGTAGAAAACAACAATGATACAATAGCATTATTTTTTAAAACAAGCTTGAGGCCCCTTCTGCCTTCCAGACGAACCAAATGACCCACCCCTAGTAGCACAAGACGTTGAAAGTACTTTCTGGTTTAAAAGACCCTGAAAGGACATTAAAAATAACTTTCAATGAATTTACTTAGTGGGACTGTCGCAAGCTGCTCAGCTCACCGTTCTGGTTCTGTGTGGTTGCAGCATTGGTAGGGCAAAGGAAGCATTTGGAATAGGTCATTCATCACATTGAACTCTGGCATGTTAACAAAAGCACATCCAAAAATGCCGAATTTCAATAGGTCAACAGAAGGCAGGAAATGGAAAATAGAAAAATGGAACGCTTTATCTCTTCCATCTCGTTACTAAGACACACCATCATCTCCCCTCAAATGAGCGATGGGAGATGGGGGCAAGCAAAATCTCTGCCATTTCGTGTTTTTTTTAACTCTACACAGTTCATGCAATTTCTGTTTAAGTCACAAAACAAGCACTGAATAATGTATGGCAAGGGTTTTGCCCAAGGACATTTTTAATATAAGCTAACATTTTGCAGGCTGGAACATTACACTGGAGTTAATAGAGTATTATTTACATACAGTATAAATACATGATAAATTCATTTAATGACTGCAGTCATTATAAAAACCTCTACTAAAATACTTGTTGTGATGTAGGCCTATTTCTCCGTGGAATCATTGGCGGCAAAAATAGGTTTGCGTAAACATACATTTTATGTTCCAAATATCCCTATGTCAAAAGATGATAACATATATTTGGTTGGGTTAACACCTTCTTTGAACATAATGGACTTTTAGGTAAGATAAATGGTTATTATTAATTTTTCCCAAAATACTACAGGGGCCAAAAAGTGTTGCCTGCGGGTCCCATTTGGCCCGTGTGTTGCTGACCACTGTTGTAATATTGTGACATCCAAAATCACTAAATCCGTCCCAGCCCAAAACTAGTTCAGCCAGCATAAAATGACTACCTACAGGACAGGCCTGGCTGAGGATGAAGGAGAGTGAAGCTAGCTATATATCTGTGAGATGTAGCGCTACAGTGACATTTCTCCAAAGCCTGGTCGACAGGGCTGTTGGTCTTTTGGGTGGGGGGCCCACCACCAAAGCTCTGGCTGGGGAGGGATAAAGGCTCTGGCAAGGGTAGGTTTGAAGAGATCTTGGAGATGTCTTACTTTAAAGCTTGTGATTTATAGAAGGGCTCTAGCTCTGTTTAGATTGGCCCTATGATGTCACATGTTGGGGTACAATAATACTATATACACATTTTGGGGCAAAATTGTTGGAAATAAAATAACTAGTGGAAAACCAAGATTTTGACATCATATTGAGAGAAGGCATATCAAATGAATCTCCTTTTTTAGTAATGAGCTGTAAAACTTAATTCATCTAAAAGCTGGTCATGTCCCACTCCGGTGTTATTGGCAGTTAGTATGCCATTTTGCCATTTATAATCTTTTTGCCATGTCCCCTGATAATGTATCATCTATTTACCATGTCCCCTGATAATTTATAATCTATTTCCCATGTCCCCTGATCATTTATATTCTATTTACCATGTCCCCTGATCATTTATAATCTATTTACCATGTTCCCTGCTCATTTATAATCTATTTACCATTTCCCCTGATCATTTATAATCTATTTACCATGTCCCCTGCTCATTTATAATCTATTTACCATTTCCCCTGATCATTTATATTCTATTAACCATGTCTTCTGATCATTTATATTCTATTTACCATGTCTCCTGATCATTTCCCTGGAAAATGGTGCCCAAAAGGCCATGCTTTCACGTTCATATGGTTGATTATGCGGTGTGTTCGATTCATTCATAAAATGGTACTGGGTCAAATTATCAATGCATGTTTCCTCTGTTTCTGCCTCAACTAATTAAGACATCATGGCAAATGTTACAGATATTCAAGAATTGTAATATTTTACAAATCTATCAATATTTAACATTTTACATTTCTTTGTAAATATTTTTTCACAGTCATGTGTTATAGATAATGGCCTTTATTTCACATTTGTTTTATTCAGAACAGGTACTTACTTAACTAAACTAGGAACACATGTAGGTGTAATTATTTTGGGATAAAAGCATTCACACTCCTATCTACAGCAAAACACGTCAATCTACTGTAAGAATACATACTTGCTTATGTACCTTCCTAAGTTAAAGTTTTTTTTTTCAAAGTAATGTACTACTTTACAGTGAAGACATTCTTTATGCAGGTCCCGCCTACAGCCTAAAAATAAACAAATAAATATGAGGCTAAATAAGTCAGTGGTTTTAGCCAAGCCCTACTTTTCCTTGAGATCAACAGCATGGGTATTGTTAGTGCTCTGTGAGCTCTGTTGAAGTGTCTGTCTTCTACTGTCGATAGACTGGCCTTGAACCGACTGACTCAGGGGAATGGAAAATCCCAGCACACCTAGGTCCAACCTCTCAGTTCTGACATTATCCACCCCAGCCCCTCACAGAGTGGGCCCTCTTCTCTTAAACAAGTCTATATGGAATGATATAAACTACCTTCCTCTTAACTCCATTGCTAAGAGCTGTATTATATACAACTGACAAGTAACAGACTTTTCCACTCAATCCTCAAGAGGGAGTTACAGTTAACAAGATTCAGCCGGTACTGGAAATATTTCAACAAAATATTACATTGTTAAAAAAAAAGTGCTAAAACGTTGTGTTTTCTGTAACGGGTACAGTAAGCCTTAAATAACAAATGAGTTGTAATACCTAAACCATCTTAATCCATATTTACTGCTGTCAATCACAACATATTCCTTGGTATGTAGCCTACTCACAGGAATGACCGCACACACACATTAACCGCCCACTCAAGTGTCGGTCTGCACACCATTCATCCCCTTTCACACACAAACACCATATAGTCACTGTCTACACCTGACATGCCTGAAATACCACCCATATGGTGGTAAGGGTCTTCTCCAGGCCATATGACCTAATTATGTACGGTACCTTGCACAAATACTCAAACCAATTCTCTAATTTCACTAGAGTCACTAATGGTACAATTAAATTCTTTCATGCGTAATACTTCTTTTTAAGAAACTGTCACTCAAAATCAATTATTGCAAGGTCACATTTGTTTCATGTTTATATTTGAAAGAAACGATTTCTGATTTGCATAAATATTCAGCCTGTGTCTTTTAAAAGCCACCAGCTTACACAGATGAAACTTTCTTAATACAGTTACGTTACAGTCTCAGGAAATATTTACCTTACTCCCTCTGTGAACCATTAAAGTTGCTGTCATACTTTCTGCATAAATAATCCCCTGTTGAAGGATCATTGGTCAAACTGTGAGCCTAAAGGTAAATTAATACTAAAAAGCCTTCTACAGAAATTAAAGATAAAGCAATACAAAAACATAAATTAGATTAAAATAATATCCAAGAGGTTGGATATCTCCTGAGCACAGGATCAATAATCAGAAAGTGGAAGCTGTATCACAATGTATCAAAATGCAGTGCTCAGACTAATGAGAGAAGATACCAAGATGCCAACAATCACTTTGAAGGAGCTAAAGGGTTGTGTAGAACTGAGGAAAGTAATAGTGGCAATAGTGCAATATGGAAAAGGGGTGTTATGGTCAAGCTTTTTGCCCAAGACTCAAAGCATCATGTGTGGTGCAAACCTGACAGTGCCCAATGGCTTAACACATTAGCATCTTGTTAAATGGATGAGTGGACGGAGTAAAATAGAAGAAAATACTGCAAGAGAAACATCTTCAGTCTGCTAATAAAATTAAGCTTGAAAGGAAATTACACTTTCAGCAGAACAATGATATCAAGCACAAAGCCAAAGCAATACTGGAATGGCTCAAGCACTAAAAAGCACAATTAGAAAATTCACACAAACATGCGTCCTCCAACCAATCTGAAGCAATTCTGACAAGAACAAAACTTAAAAATATGCCCAAAATACTTACTATAGAAAAGGTTGATTGACAAAACATGAATGCAAATGTGTTGAATACTCATGCAAGCAACATATATTGTTGTTAATTCTTACAATATTCCCCAATATTGTCTCTTTATAAAAAAATATGTGGAGTGTCAGTGTTTTATAATAAAATATTAAACAGAACAACATTTGAATGTATATGCAATTCAGTAAAATTGGAGAGTTGTGCTAATATGAGCTGTTCTTTACACATTCAACATAGAACACAGGTTTATAGTGGACATACTGCTTCATATAGGTATACTGTATACCTCAATGTTTGTAGGGTAAGATGCCAACATTTTTCACACTGAATCGAAAGGGAGTTATCTAGCCCATATAAATAGATATTTCCTCCAAATTTCCTGTTTAGATGTATGGAATGGGTCAAAGAAAGCAATATTGAATACAGCTGTGTCCTGAAGGATGCCTTATCTGTAAAGGAGCATAAAACAACATCTACGAGGTCGTCATACAAGTGTTTCCGTAGTTATGGTATCAACCTGACATTCAACCACTTAATTATCTGGTAAAAGACGCCTGGGGGGACTAATATTAGACTATGGAGACATAATGGTGGGAACACTAACACCTTTATTGAATGTGCTCAGGTAGATGTTTCTAATGAAGGACATTACCATGAAAAGGCGGTGCTTGTTCAGGTCACTTACATTGCACATCGATCTAATTTAGCTTCTCAATTCCATACATGACTGCTTGTTATACAGACTTAGAGTGTCCAGAGTTAGGCCTACTGGCCATGCAAATGGACTGCCTACAGGAACATCCTCCAATTTCCTTCTTATATCCATTGTAATATTGGGGCACAAAAGGCCAGCTGAGTTCAATTATCTGCCACCCTGTCTGGAATAAAGATGGATCGCAGGGCTTGCCCCACCTGACAATAGTTAAAGACAGGGTTTCCAACATTGCAGTCATATGTGATGATTGGAAGAAAATCAACTCATAAACCCTAATATATAAACTGGCCACGAGGTCTTAAGTCTTTCCCTCTTCCAAAACATCTGGCCACGTTGTATGATATTTGTTGAAGCTGCATTCTAGCTGTCCGGTCATTTCCCTTTCATTCGTTGATGTTTTCCATCGAACAAACGGTTGCAAATTGAATGTAATGTATTATTGATGTACAGCAGGAGTTTTTTGGGGGGGAGGGGGAGTGGGGGGGGGCTTAAATCAAGAAACAGCAATGTACATTAACTTTCCACTGTAGCCCATTTCGGCTCTTGCTCCTACGACTCAGAGTACGGTGCAATGACTTCCGTCTCTCATCACAAACCTACGGTGCTCAAACCACCGAACGCTCACGATGTGACTGCTCGGTTCGGGGCCGGACGTACATTGCCTCCCATTGTCTGCCAGATGAGTTTGAGGTAACAGAATCTACCTTCTGACATGTAAGCTCAGACAGGTACATGGGAAGCGCTCTCTCGAGGTGGGGTCTGGTGGGCACCCTTCCTAGGAGTCGTGCCAAACTGCACCCTATAACCACCGCTGTGGTGACTGGAGCCGGTACATAGCTGTGCACTTGATAGGAAATAGGGTGCCATTTGGCAATCAGCTCTAGTCCTAGCTGCATGCGAGTGGAGAACTGTATGGGGCTCTGTGCGTCGGGAGCCCAGGCTCCGGCACGGGGGATCCAGTTGCAGGGAGCTGAATCGGTGCTCTGTTGGTGCTCGGCTGGACACTGTCACCGCGTGTTTGTTGAGGGTGGGTCAATGAGGACTTTCTTTGGCAGAGGAATTTCACAGCACACGACTGCAACAGAAGCCTCAGAAATAGTCAGTGGGGCAGGACAACCCTGGCTTCACCTCACGGGATGGAGCTGATGAATATACAGTGATGACCGTAGGCCAGGAGAACGGGGAGAATTGAAGATACAATGTGGCCCACGTGAAACACTAAGTATTGGTAAACAGAAAGAGTTCAATAAAGAATGGTAGGATAGTTCAAAGTACAGCAATATCAGAGGAGAGAAACAGGTCCGTTTTCACAGCCTGTATTTCCTGGTTGCATTTCCTTTTGATGCGATGTATATAAGCTAGGGTCTGTGTGAAGTGTGATGTGTTAGAGACGGGTTTGAGAGAAGTGAAATTTGTGGCATCTAGCCCTGCATTGATCGGGTTAAACAAACAGGCCAGGCACTTATTTGTCAACAGTCTAAACAAGAGACCTGTCACCTGGCCCCAAAAAGAACAGCTGCACTCAAATTTATCTTAAGTAAAGACTGTCTTTAAAGTGGTCTAGGTCATGTACGGAACTCCGTTTATGGCAATACATCTGCATGCATGGTTACCTTACTAAGGCTAAGTACAATTTGAGAAGGTTTGCTTTCCAAACAACATACACCTTCCAATGAAACGTCGTCTTCTCTTCTTCTTTACACCATTCATGTGTGTTACATTTGTTTCCTCCTTTAATGTCAGCTGAGGGCGACAGAGGGAGGTGTGTTTCTCCGAGTCCGGAGCAGAAAATTCCCTCACTCGCTCCACATCTTGCATATTAGAAAGGTCGGCGTACAAGGCGGTCGTAATACATTCCACCGTGGTGCTCGTATGAGTGCGGAAGAGATTGGACTTCTCCCACATTGTGACATCCACCGGTTTGTTGGTTCCCTCGTGCGGAAACGTAACACTCCGATGGAGCTCTGTAGATCGAGGTTTCTTCTATGTCAAGATCGCCTGAAGGAAGATAACGGAACCACTTTCAAACAGGAGGAAGCCACTTTATATTGATCTGATCATCTCTTATCAGCGGTGCTTTTTTGGTTAAAAAAAGTTGTACAGTAAGGATCAGCTGTAATGGAAATAATTCGCGTATGTCTCCTGCCACGTCTGGACCGTTGTAAAAACTCTCAAGGAAGAATGAAGTAACCGATATGGAGCCGGACAATGCCCCGTACTCCAAACTAAAAACATCTGGAGTCGGGGGGTGAGTAGGCTACAAATTATCCAAACAAAAGGTCTCCCCTCGTATCTATCACATTGATCATGAGTCACTAAGTTGTGAACATCTGTGCAGCTGTAACATCTCAGGGAGACCTTCCAATGCATTCCAGAAGAAGTGCATGTTTTTCTTCTGGAGAGTGCATAAGAACAGGCTACAAAGTAGGAATTATGTAATTTTCAATGAATGAATGATACGTATTATTTAATTACAATGTGCGAAATATTGCACGAATCAACATTTCATTTGGTATTGTCATCTTTCTGTTACATAAAAACGTTTTATAAATTCAATTAAACAGTGTTTTTAGACATCCACAGGGAATAAGAACTATTTTTGGAAAAGCTTCGTTCATTTGGTGTCCCAAGCAGAGGACTTGAAGAAACCAGGTCAGAGGAAAGTTGAATAACCTCGTGGCTACAGCCTAGTATCAACAATTAGTGGTTATTAGTAAGCCTATTAATAATAGCAAAAAGAAATACTTGATTTCAGACTCGGCGCACTGCAATTCGAAGCAGTTTTCAAAGTGAAAGCATTTCCCTTTTTTAACTCTGCTAGACCAATTGACTTGGAGTTGCATTCGGCTGCTTGTGCAGCTGTGGGAGTGCGTGGAGAGGAGGAGAGGAGGGGGTGGGATCCCCCTTTGGCTCTGGTCATTTTGCACTCGTCCTCTCTATTTATTTCCGGACATCTCTCTGTGCTTGTTGGACAGTTTGATGAGTGGGGCGCACACATTTTTTTAACGCATTAAAAACCGTTAAGTAACAACTCAACGAACTGCACTTGATGGCCTTTTAGTTGACACAATTGTCTAAATGTTGAATACGAAAACAATGAGGCCAAATACGCAGAAACGTGAGAATAGCGGCAATAGCGATAGTACGTGTTCTATGCCTGTGGTCACCGGGGCTTTCTGCTGGTTGTGTGCGCTGGAATAGCACTCAGGGTCTCCCTCCTCTCACTGCAGAACTGGAGTCCCAGGCCTGCAGGTCACTGAGAGGACTCGCTGTAAGATGAAACACCAGCCAGTCAATGAGTTTCACAGGTTGTGGACAAGCAACTCCGCCATAACCACATACGGGAAATGGTGAAACCAAATACAGACACACGGACCGCTTCCACACTGCCATCGATGCAGTCCCCCGCTGATACTGACATTGGTGCCGAAAACTTGTGGTCGTCGAGATTCATCTTTCGTTCACATCCGCTTGTCGTGTGTGATGTTTAAAGTAGGTAGTCACGGTGCTGCAAAACGCCCACGCGGGATATAATCATCGTTGACGTGTGCGAGCTCAGTGGCTGACCGTAAACTGTAGGTGCTGGCTGATGACTGTCGGTTTCCTGTGTTGAGTTCCTTTAGAGGGTATGGTTCCAGATGTGCCCCCCCCCCCCCCCCAATAGCTATGATAAACATAGACGGGCTAGTTTTCCTTCCAGTGTTTACCTCCTTGATTTGATTCCTAAAGACAATTCGTTAGGGGGTGGGTGTTATGCAATTCAAGCTTTTTTTAGGACTGAGAATTGCAGTTTCTCTGATTTAGGGCATTTCTTTTTGTGCTCTGTTCACATGTTTCTCACTGTACAATGCTAGGTTGTAAGTCCTCGTTGGAGACGAATACGGAGAGAATAGGGGCGATCACTTCGCACTTAGCCCCCCCCCCCCTGAAGGGCAGATTACAAGGCTAGTGGATAAGAAATCGCCCCAGTGACCAGAACCAGCTGGATGGGCTTTCGGTAGAAGGAATAGTTCGGCTCAGGGCACTGCTGCTCTTGTGGCTACTCTGTGTGAGATCTGACCCCTCAGGAGCCGTGATGCCTATCTACTGCTTAGGAACAACAGATAAAAAGCATGTAGAAAATGAATGTGCTGTGTACATTTTCGACAGTCTCTGTGATGAGGTAAAGGCTTTAGTTTAGTTTAGTGTAAGTGTTTGTGGGTTTGTTTACCCATTCTGCATTCCCTGGACAAGACAGCTAACCCTAATTGCTTACCGAGTGCCCAATCTGACTGAGCCCCGTCGTACTCCAATGAACAGGGGTTTAGTTTAAAGCTTACAGTGATTGGGCCTTGTTTTTAATCGATGAGCTCTCAATTGATTATTTAATCTTAGTTGTTTTTCCTACCCCACAGGAGAGCTCTGATACTCTGGACGGTTCTCTGCTTTACATGTTTCCTTGGACTGGCGAACGCATACCCTGAAGGTGAGATTTCAGTCTTTCATTTTGGTAATGAACATGGGTAAGGATTTTGGACTCTAATCATGCATTTTCCCTATTGTTTAGTATGGCCATGCAGCACAACGTCTTGTTGCGTACAGCGGGGGTCACTGTGGAAAAATCTTCATTGGAAAGAGCGGGGATAGAGTATATGATTACCGGATAAGCTTAAAGGGTGTTTTGGAAAATCAATATTATTCAAGATAATACAGCTTTATTTCATTCAACCCTCCAAACACAAGTCCTTTTTCATCAGAGGTATGTGGATTAACTGTGACAGGGGTAATCAGTGGATCCCTTCATAATGACAGGTTCAGCTGTCTCTGCTAGCGCCTCCGTTAGATCATCTATCTAGTCTAGAGGCTCAGCTGAAGGATGTTTGTCTGCTCTGGGAGAGATAACAATTGCCGTGTGGGAGGGATGGTTCTTATCTCCTTCAACCCCTTTTTATGTGGAAATGGAGACATGGGGGAGATCATCTCTGTACTGTTTCTACAGTGGGATATGTCTGCTAGATATTATACCTGAAATCTGGAGTCTTCGGATATCCTTCAAATGTGGGATCCCCTCAGCAAAACGTGCTTAAAAACTCTGCCAATGTTTTCTAAATGAGAATGTTTTTGGATATCTGAATGTACTACAATTTAGTGATGTAATAGGGGCAAACCTCAAGTGTGTTACTGACTAAAGCCTACTCCAAATGCAACTTTCTTCTTCTGTAGTATGTCATGTAATTTCATCGTTCATCTTTTAAGTGCACCGAATAGTTTAACAGTGTATTTTTCAAATAAATGTTATTATATTGCGACTATTTACACAACCCATGTGAAGACTTCAAATTGAAACTAGATCATTATTAGCCACAAAGTCATTGTGGGGGTTTGCTGATGAGGGATGATGAACATTTTTTATTCCGGTCTTTCGAGTTCAGCTATGGTTTTATGTTCTTTCCACGTGTGTGTGCGTGTCTGTGAGGGGGGGGTCTGTAAAGAGGTCACGACCTTGCTGCTGTCTACCACTTGCCTGCGCATATCCGCATTCCAAATGGTACCCTACTTCCTATAGTGCCCTACCATGGGCCCCTGGTTAAATGTAGTGCTCTAATTTTGGAATGGGGTTTAGGGAGCTGTAATAATACACATGCCACCCCTATTATTCCCCCTAAAACCAGACTTATGGCCTAACATCCTTCGGAAATCAGATTGTCTGTAGCGGTGTGTGTTTCCAACTCCCTCATTGTAACGCTATAATTCAACATGCTTTGTGTCTAGTTGACTGTTGCCCACATTTGTTTTACATTAGCTCAGGAGGAAGCTGCTCCTGGACACCGGAGCCCTTGTACTGTAGGCTTAATGTAGCTCGCTGAGAGAGGATTAACCCGTTTCAGCCACCGGTCGTATTTCAGCCTTTGGTTTGTTCAGTACCAAGTGGAGCAGGATATTGTGGAAGGATTAAATACGCAAGTTGCGTAGAATAGTGACAGCTTTGTTGTTTGTGTTGATTCTGTCAGCAACTTTAAACAATGTTTTTCCTGCTCAAACGCAGACTCGTCCTGGCTGGAGCAGGGATCAGGTTCACACAGCTGATTCAGCGACTAACTGGCCTCTAACGGCTTATAGCTACAAGCGCTGTACCTGGTGGGACCCAGATGGCTAATTTCAGATGCTTCACACATTGTTTAACGTAGAGAGGAAGGACAGATAATTTTTTCAAGGCAATAGACCATGTCCTATAGGGAAGCCATAGAAATCGTACCTGACTGTATTGGGGCGAAAGTTGTCAGGTTATGTGAAATACAACTGGACCGCAACCTCTAATGTTAAGCAAGTCTTGAGTTTTTGCCCTGCCTAAATTGGAAGACATTCCACTTTGTGATAAGAGCCAGAACTGATTGATACACCGATCCGAGAAGGTGAATAATCAATTGTGGTGTCCTTTAGGAAAGTGCTTTACACTGATTGCAAATATATACAGTAATTACAGTATTTACCCCTCACATTTTGGTAGATATTTGATTATATCTGTTCATGTGACAACACTGAAGACATGACACTTTGCTACAATGTAAAATAGTGAGTGTACAGCTTGTATAACTGTGTAAATTTGCTGTCACAATACCTCAACACACCGCTATTAATGTATTAATGTCTACACTGCTGGCAACCAAAGTGAATACACCCCTAAGTGAAAATGTCAGAATTGGGCCTAATTAGCCATTTTCCCTCCCCGGTGTAATGTGAGTTATTAGTGTTACAAGGTCTCAGGTGTGAGTGGGAAGCAGGTTTGTTAAATCTGGTGTCATCGCTTTCACACTCATACTGGTCACTGGAAGTTCAAAATGGCACCTCATGACGAAGAACTCTCTGAGGATCTGAAGAAAAAAACTGTTGCTCTACATGAAGATGGCCTAGGCTATAAGAAGATTGCCAAGACCCTGAAACTGAGCTGCAGCACGGTGGCCAAGACCATACAGTGGTTTAACAAAACAGGGTCCACTCAGAACAGGCCTCACCATGGTCAACCAAAGAAGTTGAGTGCGTCATATCCAGAGGTTGGCTTTGGGAAACAGACGTATGAGTGCTGCCAGCATTGCTGCAGAGGTATAAGGGGTGGGGGTTCACCCTGTCAGTGCTCAGACCCTGTCAGTCTCCAGACCTAAACCCTATTGAGCATCTATGAGGCATCCTCAAACGGAAGGTGGAGGTGCGCAACGTCTCTAACATCCACCAGATCTGTGGTGTCATCATGGAGGAGTGGAAGAGGACTCCAGTGGCATCCTGTGAAGCTCTGGTGAACTCCATCTCCAAGAGGGTTCAGGCAGTGTTGGAAATTATTGGTGGTCACACAAAATATTGATACTTTGGGCCCAATTCGAAAATGTTCACTTAAGTGTGTACTCACTTTTGTTGCCAGCGGTGTAGACATTAATAGCTGTGTGTTGAGTTATTGTAAGGAGGCAGCAAATTTACACTGTTATACAAGTTGTATACTCACTACTTTACATTGTAGCAAAGTGTCATGCCTTCAGTGGTGTCATATGAAAAGGTATAATCAAATATTTACCTAAATGTGAGGGGTGTACTACTTTTCTGAGATACTGTGTACTTCTATTTGTTGCTTTTGTTTCAGCACAATCCAAAGCTGGTACAAATACCAGACAAAAAGGACTTTGTAGAGTAATTAACAAACTACAGAGAGGCTATTTCAGTTGGTCAGTTTCTTTTCAAGCAGATTTGCAGAAATGAGTTTTACCTAATTTAACCAATGTGTATGTCAGAATTGCGGTAGGTCACCTTTATTCATCAAACAGAATTGCATCCCAGGCCCTTGCCCCTCCTGGAAATCATCACAACTCCATACTCCTTCCTGTCCTTAAGTAAAATCCCAAACAGTAAGGACCAGTTATGTGCTTCGTATGTAAGAAGTCGATGCTGAACTACAGGACTGTGGTAATCACAGGCTGGAATATGTTTTCATATTTGTTCAACAACACTAAAGATTTGGTCTCAACTTTTATTGGCTTAATTGGTAAGTGCATTGATGATGTTGTCAGTACTGGGAGCATAGCTACGCACGTCCCCCTACCAGAAGCCTAGGATCATAGACTAAGTCCACCCTGAAGTCCAGAACTGAAGTTTAGCGTCTCCAAAAAATACCTTCAGCGACATTTCAAACAAACTAAGGGTTTTGATGGGACAACGACCAAATCCTACTACCAGGCAGTTTGATAACTGTTGCTAACTATACTATCAGATGAGCACAACGAATTTCATGTTGGCCTGACATAGGTAACACTTGAACATGCGTGGTAGCATCTGCTATTCCGGACGACCATGTGATCTCGCTCGCCGGAGCTGATGTGCGTGATACTATTAAGCAGGTTAACATTCCCAAGGCTGTGTGATCAGACGGTATTCCAGCTGGTACCCCAGTTATACCGACTGGCTTTTAGCAGAACGCCATAGTCCCTGTGCCCAAGAACACCAAGGCAAGCTGTTTAAATGACAGATGACATTAAAATGACATTTTAAGATGGATGGAAAGAGCATTTGAATGTTATCTAGACCTAAAAATCACTGAATGTTATGCCACATTGCATAACATTTAACACGTAATCGAGTAATGTTCCTTAACAGGCAAACTTACTCTATGGCAGATGTTAGCCATCACATTACCAATCACATTTCTTTCTGCCCTCAGAAAATGTTTGAATAAGTTAAACTGGTATGTGCCGACCGCACTGTCACGTGGGCCGCGACAGCAGGATTCATTAGGCAACATATAGATCTGTAACCCATCAAGAGGATTTTGGAAAAAGACAGCATTCAATTCAGACTGACCCTAGTCCCCCTTCACAAACGATTGCAGCATTGAACTTCCTCACGAAATCACAATTTAACCCTGGAATATCCAGGTTACTGTCAAGTTTCCACAATACATCCTAATAAGTCTAAACCCCAGAATGCTCCAGTCCTCGTCTTTACAAAGTAGATCACATCTGTAGAATGACATGATGGTTTTCATAATCTGTGGGACATCAATTAAGTTAGACATTGATCTACATCCCTAGTGGAGATTGCTGGCTATTGCTAAATGAAATAAATTGAAATAAATTAATTAATAATGAAGATATCAAATCACATTGTTGTTCTTGAACCTAAGCGGACCCACTGACAATAGTTCAAAGGTCAAAAAAAGGTCAAAAGCCCGTAACATGTGGGCATTAGTAACGTCTGCTCTGCCATTGGGGTTTGTCAAGCATCCATAGAATGGGTTTGTCTACAAAGACTGACGGTGGGAACTGAACATCGGGCTAACTTACTAGATAGAACAGATGATTTCTGCAGGCCTACTAAAGGGCAGTGTGCGCAATGGTGGCTACAGCTGCTTGACCTCGGGATGTCAGTGAACCAGACATGTGCCGCTGCACACAGTGACAACTGATATAAGAAAATCATCTTTTACAATTAATCTTTATACTTTGTCTGCGTTCTTATCGCGGTTATTGCGGTCAATGCACGTGACAATTGACTATATTACAAACGTTTGAGTTTGAGGAGGTTTAAAAGCCACTTCTGTATTCAACTAACACGTTATGTAAATTCTGCAGTGTTTTGGAGAGGCTCTCTGTCTCATAGAAATCCTGGAAACATGGCCGTACGCCTGGAACATGTCCTTCTAGCAATGAACAAGATCTCCTCTGTCAAGTTCACACCCCCATAACCCCCTTCCTTATGGTGATATAAGACAAAAAGACCAACACTGGGATGAATACCATTACACGTTTGGTCTCTTATCATAGTTCCAGAAACCATAATCTGACACCATCTGGATCTATTTTAAAGCACCATGTGGTTGAATATTTGTGTCTGAAATACTTTGGAGTAACTTTTTTATAAGGTTAATAATCTTCTGACCATTGGGTCCCAAAGTGAATGACAATATATGCATAATAAAAATTATTTGATTCTTGGAGGGTCGTTTAGGTTTTCTTTTTATTGAAAATGGGCAAACTGATTATTAACCACTTGGGATGGATTTTGTTAGTTTTTTTTATAAACAAAGGTTTAAATAAACAAATGCCTTACTTTGTGATGAACTCCTACAGAATTCGGACAAACCATTCCTTTGTAGCGTGTACAGGGTCCCAACCCTAATGTGTTTTATCTTTCATGTCCTCTGTTGACGTCCCCGTTTGGTCTGACCTGTGTCTTTTTCTGCAGATGTGGACATCTTGCAGCAGCTGGGGCTCTCAGGGACCAGGTCCTCAGGGGCCCGCACAGCGCCCCAGGGAGTCATCCCCTTCAAGTCAGGGGTCATCCTCACCCAACAGGCCCGCATCCAGGCCCCGTTGTTCTCAGTCCTCCCCTCCGCCTCCTTCCCCACCACCAACCTCTCGCTGATCCTCAGCCTGCGCTCCCACCGCATCAACCGCGCCTTCCTCTTCACTGTCCTGTCCAAGAGGAAGAGGCTGCAGCTGGGGGTCCAGTTCGTCCCCGGGAAGGTCCTGGTCCACGTGGGCCAGAGGGACTCGGTCAGTTTCGACTATGACGTTCACAATGGCCAGTGGCACAGTCTGGCCCTGGACATCCAAGGGCAGCGGGTGTCATTATATTCCTCGTGCGGGAGGCCCGGTGTGCATGCTGAACTGCACTCCAGGTGGGAGGAGGCCCTGGACCCCGAGGGCTCCTTCCTCTTGGGCAAGATGCCCCAGGACTCGGTGCAGTTTGAGGGCGCCATTTGCCAGTTTGACATTTACCCCTCTGCCAAGGCGGCACATAACTATTGTAAGTACATTAAGAAACAGTGCAGGGAGGCAGACACTTACAGGCCTATCAGTCTCCCGCCCCTGCTACCTTTGATCCCCTCCGACCTTACCACCCCCCCCCGCACCTCTCCGTCCCCGACCGGGGTTACGAAGAAAGCCTCGGCGGCTCCTAGAGTGCCCTCCGCCGGGGGCGTTACCAGGACTAAGGCCGTCGTCGCGACGGTGGCTCCTAACCTCGCGGTGCGCGGGGGTCCGGTCACGCCGAAGCGCATGCCCCCTCCGGCGACCGTCGCTCCCAGCGGGGCCCGGCCGGGACTAGAGCACCCCTTAGTGGCCACGGCCCGAACTGTCACTGCGCCGCTCAGGACGGGCAGAGCGCGAGCATCCCCGAAGCCAACGTCCCACGGTGACAGCGGTGCTAAGAAGCCCGCAGGGAGAAGCCTGGCTACGTCACCCCGTTCCTCCACCGCCAGGCCTGCGAAGAAGAAGCCTGACCTCAAACCCACATCGGCACCAAAACTGACCTTTTCGCCTCCCATGCTATACTCGAACGGCACTTCTCTCTCGATCCAGAGGGGGCGGACCAACGTACCGCCCACACGGAAACCTACGCCCAGGGTGGCGGCCGTCAGACCCACCTCGTTCGTCCCTGTCACCTCGCCCGCCACGGGAGGTTTCCAAACCTGGGACCTGGAACCAACCCGGTTCTCACTTCTGGCTGGGCCTGGACCACCTGGACTAAAGGGAGAACCGGGACCTGCGGTAAGAACATGTTTTCAGGTGGATGTGTGTGTTCGGAGGGTGGGCATTAGGTCACATGTCAAGGTGCTAGAAGGATTTCATGCGCAGTAGGGACTCAGTACTGGCTGGCATGTGTGACAGTAGCCTGATGTCCTGGTAGCCACATTTCACACTAAACTCTAGTAGCTTTTCTGTACTGTTCTCCCCCCCGGCCCATGGTGTTAAACAAGCTAAGTCTGGCTGTGGATGAGGGGCCGGTAGACGGGGGGGGTTTGGGACAAGCTAAGCCCTCTAAGATAGCCTGACATAAAGCCCCTCCATGGGTTACAGACCTGCCACCCTTAGCCCCGGTTCTCTGGTGCTATGATGTCAGAGAGGAACTGCCGCGGGGGAAAGGTTTGCAGGCTCTTATTTGGAATCAGGGCTTAAAAGGGGTCACTTGTTAAACTGCCTTCCAGCCCTACATGTGATCTGTCTACAAAACACATCGCAGACATTTGATTTCATTTAATGTTTCGGAAGGAGCTCACCAAAACGTGACTTATCATTATTACAGCCCACCCCCCCCCCCGCACACAAATTCAAAATTCCATATGAATGGCTTGCGGGCTGATGCTAGCTATATAGTTCAGACCAGTGCTTGCTAATGTGAGATTTCCTTTTTAGCGGTATGGGTAGAAATAGTTAAGACCACAGACTGGACCCGACAGCTTCTGGTCTGTGGGTCTGACTTGCGAGCCTGACACCAAGGCGGGAGATTCCGCCCTGGAGGGTGTGTGGCACTGGGGGAAGAATGAAGACCTTTTAGAGTGGGGTCAAAGGTCATGTTGGATAAAGCACATTGGATCATTTCAATGTTTCACAACAAACCCAGCATCACAGACCTGTATTCGAGGTGGAAGGGAAGGTTTCTCACATTTGTAACGCAGTGTAAATTATAAATCCACTTCCCAGTGAGCAAACAGTGAATTGAGATATTAGCTTTTTATGTATCGTGTCAGCTGTTTTAACAGCTTTTAAAACCATAACAAGTAAGACGGCCGGATGGACCTCTGATGGAGCTCTGCATGTAGGTAATTTGTTCTTACGGAAACCTTGCAACATTATGGTGGCCAGATGGACTCGCGCGCCTGAAGCTTTGCTTGTTTTGAAACTTCTCATAAAATGTGATTTATTGGTATTTTCACACATTTAGCCTTGGCTAGGTGTCCCTGTCCTATTTCAGATGTTTTATTGGGTTACTATAGTTTTGTCGAGATCAAAAACTGTCTGCAAACGTTCCCAATGTTGCGTCGTAATGGCGCAGATTGTAACCCACTTTTTGGTGCTAATAAGTCTGTGTCTGCCCTAAACTCTGTCTCAGACAAAATCCTCCGCTGATCTTAGTTTTTTGTCTGAACTGTTCGCACCATCTACTGCACTCAAAACACGGCACATCTTGTTAGACGTTAGGCGTGTCCTGTGAGGCACCGGGTCCGGGGTACTGTTGATGGTTAGCCAGATTTAATTTTCCGCTGTTTACAGAAAGCCCCAGCATCAAGTCATACTTGCCCGATCAGAGAAGCTTTGGGAAGGCTTGTGCTTCTGCTGTGAGGGTATCCACAACGCCGTGTATGTCATAGCCACCTAAAGCTGTGAGAAATGTGTTTATTCCAGAGATAGCTGCAACTGGTTCAGCACAAAGCCTTGTCTAGCCTGAAAGTTTGTAGGGCGTAGAGTGCTACTGAGTCCACCGTCTCTCCGCCTTTTGCCTGATAATATGTTGCACTGCTAGTGTAGCTCTCATTTAAAATGAAAGACTCTACATTTTGTTTCTGTTCCTCTCAGTATAATTAGAGACTAGACGTTCTTCATTGCAGGGAAATGCTATAATTTGACTGTAATTTAGATAGCGCTAACGCCACACTCCTATGTTGAGGCCAGTTTCTCTATTGGAATCTTCAAATTTTGTTGAGCTCCAAGCTTGGCATCTGTTACGTTATAAATGGATCTGGCATATCCTGCCATGTTCTATAATAATTTCAAGCTGTCGCTCATGTGTACATTTTAGTCATTTAACAGATGCCCTTTAGTGTAAGTTCAGTCAGATCACAAATTATCTATCCTTTCAGCACTGCTCTCAATTCAATGAATAGCTCTCTTAGAGAACAGGTCTCTTCGATGCGTAGTTGAAGAGACCTGTTTCTCCATCAGTAAAAGGTAGCATTAGTAGCAGTAGCCATGTTATTGTGCATTTAACCTATAAGAGCTAACTTAAGTGTTTGGCCCAAATATTTTGCCAGAAGGGTAGTTAGTGTGATAACGTCAACAACTCTCTGATGTACATTCTCAGTTACAGTCAATTACAGTCAAAGGTCCTTTTCTAGGACAATTTCCTTTCTTTTATATATCCACTATTATGTTACTACTGTATGTTAACAAAATGTTCTATCATATTAAGCTGTCTTTTCATTTCCTCTTTCCTGCGTTTTTATCTTGCGACTGGAAAATTGGAAACGAGACCAAACCTTTTTTCTTACTAAGGTTCTACACTCTGCTTGGTTTTGCAGAGGTTGACCCCTCATTAGATGGGACCTTTAGAGCTGGACCAATCCATGTGTGTAATTGCTTTAAAGCTAGCTGATGCTCGTAATTAACAAGAGTGGCTGTGGTTGGAACTGAACAACACAGGCCACGGTCCAAAGTCCAGTCCAGGCCAGCCTGCTGCCAGCACACTGACTCACACTTCCATTTCCAAGCACTGTAGTGTTTTTGGAACTGGAATAATATTGTTTTCTATTGGAGGGAGTCATGCCATCTTAACAATATGCTCTCAACAGCGCTGCCAATATAGAAACCCTAATCTTACAGTAGAGTACCGTTTAATCTAAATGTAATAGACCTACACAGGGAAGAGAATGAAGCCTAGCCATAAAGCAACTCCCTAAACTGCTTTGTTTCACCCAAAGTATCGAAATACAAGGTAGATGGATGTTCTCACTGTAATGGGGGGCAATTAGCTTAGTGACGGCATGTCACAAGATTCTGCAATACCTGTTTGTATTTTACAGGGAAATATTCAATGAATTCACTCCTCTTCCTGTATCAAATCTGTCAGTGTTATTTCTCATGTTCTGCATGAACTTATCAGCATCATTCATTTTCCTCTTCCAGGGACTTCAAGGACCTCCCGGGAAGCCAGGAACACAAGGAAAGAGGGGGCCACGGGTGAGTTTGTCCTGGTGGTCTGGTCCTGCTGTTCTACGCTGAAGGCTTACGTTTCAGTGAACCCCTGAATGGAAAGAGTCAGGAACCCGGACCCTAAACCCAAATGATACGCCTCAGAAAATACCTTCTCATCTTCTTCCTAAGCAGAGTCACACCCATCCTTTACACTAAGCCCTTTTGATGCCAGCCGTCGCTTGTCTCATCCGTTTGTTGTCTGTATTCCAACAGCAATACATCCATATAACATCGTTTGTGGCGGCTAGATACAGAGCTTCATTTTGAGCATTTAGATTGAGGACCTAATAACGTCAGTGTCAAGCATCACTCACCCTTGGTCTAGTTTCACTCTGGCCCTGATCAAACTGTGTTGTCATTTGCCAAGGGAGGAGACAAGAAACCGCTGTAACATTTCGTTATTCAATGGGTCACATCAGCGAGTCGAACCTAAGTTCAGTAGGGATCTGCATTGCATGGGGTGCGTGTATGTGAGCAGTTTAGGCGTTCTAAAATGAGCATGTCATGTAAAAGTTAATAACAACTTTCTGGACCGCTACAAAAATAGGACACAAGCAAGTGCTGGAGAAGCGCTAGTGCTAGCGCCACGTTGACTTCTATGAATGCCCCTTGTGTGTTAGTGCTCTGAAATGAATCCTTCATAATGACTAGGCTTCTCCACTTGGCCCTGCTCAGTGTGTGAATAGCTTTTGGCCGTGCTAAAACGTGCACGGCTATGTTGTCCTTGTTGTGTTTACGCCCTCAGCGACCCGTTTATGGCCATGCTTTGTTTGTCAGTTCTTGATCTTTAAGACGCAGGCTCGTGTAACCTGAGACTTATGGAAGTGGACACCTAGTGTCCTAATAACCAGAAGGAAGCGGGACAAAAATCCACCTCCGGCTTCAGTATTCCGGGGAAACGAAGGCATCAGCGGATCAAGAGTGAATCTTTTAGATTAGAACGTCAGACATCAGGATCACGAAGGGATCCTTCGGGAAGACTGTTTCTTCTAACATTTCTGATAAATAGGGGTCACACGACGAGGTACAGGAAGTGAATTAAGAAAATAGAGATATACATAGTTCAGCTATTCTGTGTGTGTGCGCGCACACGTGTCGGAGCTACCTGCCTACCTCGTCCGTGGGCCTGCTACTGGGCCTGCTTTGTGGTTGAGGACTGGGGGGCTGGGTTGGGGCCTCAGAAGGGTAGTCTGTGGGAACCCAATCTCTTTAACTGAAGAAAGAGGGCTTTGTCCGCGTCTTATTAAAGGCATTTAAGAGGCAGCCTGGCGCTCACCACCAGCTTCCTTCAGTACACTACCTCCATACAGTTCATTCATGATCAAGAGGCTGGGCCCCGGGGCCACACTGTGGAGTGAATGACTCTTGAGTGGTTTGGCGGTCCAGTGTCCATATTGGGTGAATCCTAGCTTCCACTTAAGTGCAATTCTTAAGCAGTCATGCACTGATGTCAGTGAGAGAATTTAAAGTGTGACGTGAACAAGTGAAACAAGTTTGAATGCGTTGTATGTTAGGATTCGTCCCTGACGGCATCATGGTTGAACGGCACAATGGGTAAAAGGAATGGTTGAGTTGCTGCCTGCCTGTCAGTAGGATCTGGATATCATGACTCAGGGGAAACACTTTGATATCTTCAACGTCTAGACCAGGGGAGGGCAAACTTTTTGGCTCGGGGGCCACATCAGGATTTTGAAATTAACTGGAGGGCCACATATGTTTTTGTAATTTCTTAATCGTAAATGATTTGCAGGCCTGAAAAGGGCAAAAGTTAAAAAACATGCCCTACATATGTACAGTAGATCCCATATAATGTGTAAATAGTTAAAAAGCTGACTCAGATGTATAAGAATGGGCTGGTGAGTTGTTTTTCGATTCCCCTCAAAACCATTTCATTACCTTCCGTGGGCCGGATGGAACAGCCTGGCGGGCCGCATTTGGCCCTCGGGCCGTAGTTTGCCCACCCCTGGTCTAGACGGACCATCCAGAATTGTCTAGACAAATCCTCTTCTGTGTTGTTGGTTGCAATAGTCTGTGCTTGGTGAACATGAGCTGGCTCACCGACTGGCTAGCGTGCTAACCGCTAAATCATCTTGACAGAAAGGTGTCATGTCTGGCCAGACAGCCTCTCCACCTCCACCTTCTCACAGGAGGCAGAGCACAACAGCAGCATTCCTTAGCCCATTTGTGGATCCTGGGCTAGCACTCAAAGAAAGCCCCTACCTAAGGAGGGTTGATGGTAGCAGGGAATAGTGTGAGGCTAGTGGGGTGTGCTGTCCGGGAGATGGCATTCTAGCAGATAGCAGCCTAGCCAGTACAACTGCAGTAGATAACACTATAGCCAATCAAAGTGCAGTTGACAGCAGTTCAGGAGTGCATTAGTCAACAGTTAAGCCAAAAAGAGTGCAGTTGATAGCAGTCTAATCAATTGGACTCCAGTGGATAGCAGTCTAATCAAAAGGGCTCCAGTGGATAGCAGTTTAGCCAATAGGAGTGCACTGTGCAGGCAACAGCCTAGCCAATAGAGCGCAGTAGCAGGAGTTGGCCTTGTGTGGAGTGACAAAAGGGCATTAGCGTGATTGCTAATGGAATTATTTCCGTCATCATTCCTTCAAGAGAGGACTGTTGAGGAAATTAAGACTGACAGTAGTGAAGCGTAGTAGTGGAACAGAATCGAACATCAAGAGTAATATCCACTGGTCCCAATCAGGACTTTGCTATTCTTTCCAAGCTCCGAACCGCCTATCTGAGGTTCTGCCTGAGCCACTCCCAGGAGTTGTTCCCAACTAGGAAACTCTGAGGTTCCTTGGTCCGACTAGGCCGCGGTGGATGGTTTGAAGCGCAGAGACGACGCTGCCCTCTGAGCTCCACACACGCGCGCAGGGTTTAGCCACGCGTCCCAGCGTTCGGTAGTCGGTTGTCTGAGCTGAAGTCACCTGGCTCCAGACGGCACGTCTCCCTCCGCCCAGTTTGGCCTCAGGTTGTGTTCAGGATGTCTCTTCTGGATTAACAGGCCATAAAAGACAGAAGCGCTCCGAGCGGCTCCCCCGTAAAAGCCGTTGGCTCACAGGGTAAACCTGGTCGTAGCACGACCCTGTGACGCAGCTGCTCCCTAACCCCACACACCGGTCCAGGCCCAGAGGTTCGCGTGGGGGTCTGGTCTGTGCGTGTGTTCCTGTCCCCTGGAGACATGCCAAAGGCCTCTTTCTTACAGGGGTTCGTGGTGAGGGTCCCATGTCAGACAGCACACTGAAAGGTTGAAGGGTCGACGTGGTAACTCAGCTGCTGTCTCGGTGAAGGGACTTATCCTTCAAATAGGCACTTTGTTGTCACTTCGCTAACCACACCTTCAGGGAATCACTACCCGTTAGATGATCTCCGTGCCTCCGCGTGTCTCCGTCCGTCCCCCCGCACACGTATCCCTGTCTCTCCCTCCACCGCCATGTCTCTCCATCACTCCTCCCTCCGTCATCTCTCCCGCTCCCTCTTTCCTCCCCCCACTGGAGATAACGACTGCCATGTGTTTATGTAGGCAGCTAATACAAATGCAATGAGATGCACTGGATGGTTGAAAAAAGGAGGCAATCTGTACATAGGCTTCTGGTAAGTGTTCCCAGATGTTGAGACAGTTGTGCAGAGGTGTTATTCTGGGACTGCGATCGAAACCAGCCGTGGGGTGGGGGTTCGGGGTGGTGGAGGTGAAGCTGCTGCCTTCTCTGATGGCTGATAATGAAGTACAGATACAGACAGACACTGAGAGAAATGGGACAACTGAAATGCCTAAACCACACACATTGACATGTTAGTCATGTGCCAGACACTATTACCTAGATTAACTTACATTTAGTATACCAGTTTTAAAGGGGAAGGATACAGATTTTCACCATCTTTTATATGTGTGTCCACGTGTACGCAGGTACACCATTATATACGCCCAGGAAATAAAGAGACATTTTGAGCATAGTCCTGGGTGATGAATGACTACAAGGTATTAGACAAATGTGTCTAAAAAGCCCCAACTTTTATTTTGAAAGTTGTCTGGGGGGTGGATAACATTTTGAAGAGGTTGGATTTAAGAAGATTTTGGGAGGAACTCTATCATAGCATCACGGGGAAGCTTGTTTTACCGCTCCGATGCCAGGACAGAGAAGAGCTTTGACTGAGCTGATCAGTGACTGACCTCCCATAACGGTAGTACAGCCGAGAGACCAGAGGTAGCTGAAAAGAGTGTGCACACACAGATGTATACTGGGCCTGTCTCTCTCCTTGTCTCTGTCTCCCGGTTCTGTCGTATCCTCGGCATGTTCTTCAGAATCCTCCCCTCCCTCTCTCTTCTCTCCTGCACAATGGAAAACTTGAGGAGTTGGAGGGTTTTCGGTTTGAGAAAAGCTTTTAGTTAGGTAATTAATAACTTCATCATCCCTGTCACCAGAGGTGTTTGTGATGACTGGGGGTTGCTAGCACATCCAACACTGTCTAATATCAACATTTTATTCTCCCTCCAAAGAAATGTACTTTAATCAATTTGTCAGGCACCTCACGAGACACTTTCAATAAGCTATTTTCCGAAGGGTCCTATTTTCAGTCCCATCTCCGCGTTCAGCTGAGTGGGGCCCGCTTAGAAGGTATATTTGGTTTCCCCACGCAAACCCATCCTTTACATAATAACAGTGGGTCAAAATCTAGTTAGCCATAATCTAAAACATCTAGTCTTGAGGCCATACCTCAGAAAACTCAACCCTCCTCCTTGTGGCCTGGTCTGAGAAGCTAATGTCTATCTGGTTGTTATATTTAGTTGTTCCCCTGTTCGCTCCTTTGGCAGGCGTGGTCCAGAAGGATTCAACATGTTCTGGCAGTTTGTGGTACAACTCTTGTTCACTGGACACGGAGGGCTGGCCCTGCCTCCACTCTGGGCTGTGGGGCCCTGGGTTAGATCTGGGATGAGGAGATCACCGCCATAAGTCATTACTTAGACAAGCAACCTGGGAAATATACGGGGGGGGGGGGGGCAGAGAAACAGATGGACAGACAGACATGCAGTGCTACCACATGTATGCACACAGACACACTCAGCTGAGGTTATTTAGTGTACTGTAGACAGATGTAAACGTGCTGAAATTATGTGTGGTTGATTACTTTGTTTTTGTACACCATTTTTTATTTTCTTCCACATTGTCTTTTTTTTTTTAGGGTCCTCCTGGTCCCCACGGAAACCCTGGTCGCCCGGGACCCACTGGTCTCAAGGTACGTTTTTAGTTAGGAATTTGTGATCGATAGAACCGCTCACGGAGGGCCATTGCAGAGAGCGTATTGGATAGAATGGTAGCTTGAACGGGCTGATTCACTGGCACTAGGAAATGATTGTCTGTAGCATTGAGATTGGATACTCAGGCATGTTGTCACCATGCTACGTTGTTGTCTATTAGGGCACGGTACTTGAATTAAATCATTTGAGTGACCCTGGCACAAGTAAAGCTAACCTATAGCCAGTGAATCTACTGTAAGCGTTTAATACTCAATGCAAACTCAGAAAGAATCGATCCTAAAACATACAGTCCCAAACTTTCTGAATCATTCATGGATAACAACTAAAGTGCTGACTGTGTTCCTTTTGTAAATTCACAAGTCATACGTGACTCAACCGGAATGGAAACCTTTTTATGTTATTGGTTCGTACTTAATCCTTTTGGGCACATTGAATTTCAACTGTTACTTTTTCCACTGTCGACTAGAGTAAAATGTAATTGATACCAGCCTTTGACTAGAGCCTGTGTTCATATTAGGCCAAATTGTAACTATGAGTTGGAATAGAAGGTAAATGAGAGATTGAACAAAAGCAAGGAAGATAAAGAAAAAGTAATAGGATGAAAGTGTGAGGGAGAGACTTAAAAAGATAGACAGGAGTGGAGAGACACTGAAGAAGAAGGGGAGAGGGGGACAGTTGGAGAGAGGGAAAGCAAGGGAGAGGGGGATGGAGGAAGAGGGGAGAACTAAGATGAGGTGAACAGGTCTCATCGAAGGGGGTCTAACTCAACCCTGACCCTAACCCTAACCCTAACTCAACCCTGACCTATAAACACCCACATGCCTCAATACTGACAGTTCCACCTTTGAACGATGGAAAACGCACATTCGTGTTCAAACCTTATGCGTCTGACACAACTTCAGTGCAATTGCATTTCATGTGGTGCTGTTTGAACTGCCCTGGTGTCAGTCCAGATGATGATAGAGAGTCGATTCACAGGGGTTAATTCATTGGTGTTTATAATTCCTCGCTCACAGGACCGCAGTCCATCCAACCATACTTGTCTAGAGATTAAGAGCATTACTGGAAAAAGCTGCAGGTTCATATTCGGTATTATACTTTAGTAGAAACAATTAAATACCTTATTTTTTTTATTTACAACTGGCCCTTGAGTGCAAGCAAACAGACCCAATCCCAGTTTTTTTTCTGATTTAAAGTCGGGGGGAAAAACAAAGTTTGTTGGAAAATGAAATCCTAACAATGTTTTTGAGTGTAGATGTTGGCATGGTCTGGACCTCCTTTCCTCTGGCCTGTCTAGCTGGCGCTTGTCGGGATGTGAAAAAGATGTACTAGCACCAAATGGCATCCTATTGCCTAGATACTTTAGTGCACTATTTGTTAACAGTAGAGTACTATGATCGGAACAGGGTGCCATTTGGGACGGGTGCCCATTTTATGGTAAGTTAGAGTTTACACAACAGTGTTGATTTAAATAGTGTGATGTAGGTGATAATGTACATGCTATAATTAGTAGATATTTCCATTATCGATAACCTTGTAGAACGTTTTTGATAATTCTGTGGCTGTTAATGTCTTTTCACAGTTATAGCAACACCAGTATTGTTCCCCTAGCATTTTCAATTGAGGCATTCTGGAGGGCATTCCTAAAAGAGGCCGTGTTTGTTCAGATGTCCGGTGTTTATCAACCTATTTCTCTTTGATCCCATTCCATTGAACTAACAAATATTTCGTACTGTTTTGTTAGTAAACACATGCTAAAGATGACCCAGGTGGTCCTCTTCTCCATCTGTGTAGCGCCGTATAAACCTGCTCTCAGTTATTTTAAAACATAGTTGAAAAAAAAAAACAGAAATTGAGAACATATGAGTTAGGCCCAGAATTATCTTCTTAATGGTGTGGTAGTAACATCTAAAATAAGTCCCTTCCCAGTCCCCTGGAGTACGACAGCATTCAGACACGCTGCCTGAAAAGGTCAAGGAATGTGCCTGGTCACTCCCAGTGGCATTTGAGAAGCTTGTTGTAAACTGAAATATTAACAGACTCTGTCTTATAATAAACGTCTTGCGTAAACACAACCTCTTCCATTGTGTGTGTGTGAGTGTGCGTTAACTCCCTAACACCGCAGGCCCGCCAGTACATGCAATGCTCCACATTGATGTGATTGAACAGCAAATGCCCCATTTAAATTAAGGGTGAAGGGTCAAACACGTTTACTAATATCATGTTCTGGAGACCTTAGGGCTAAACTCTATATCATTGGTATTCCAATCAGAAAGGGCTTTATTGCCAAGTAGGTTTACCCCTACAAGGAACTGTCTATGGTGTAAGTGGTACTTCAAAACAGTAAGTAAATAAAATAATACAGTAAGTAAAAACATAACACAATAAACAGGAAGTGTGTAACACATGTTGTTGCATAATAATAGTGCAGTGTGCAAGATAGCTGTCCAGTAGTCCAAAGTGCATAATGCATTAAGTATGGTGAAGGGGTCAGTAGGGGTCACCTGGCCTTGTTGATTAGGCCAGCTGCCGAGGGGTAGACACTTAAAGCCAGTTCTACTCCATTTCTTCATTGCAACCCCCTAATCAGGGGCTTATTGGGACCTGGGACACCAGGTGAGTCCAATTACAGGTAGAACAGAAGGTGTAGGTCCCTGATTAGGGGGTTGCAATGAACAAATGCAGTGGAGCTGTCTTGGTCTTGGTAAGCTCGACTTAAATAACACTGCTGAAGATTCGGCTGTCATAGAACATAGACATACCGGTTATATTTCACCCGAACGTGGATTCAAATGCATTGACGTTTTTGTTCTCTTTTTCTCGCCACGTCTTTGTGTTTGTGTGTGTTGTCCGTTCTAGGGACGGAAAGGAGATCCTGGACTGTCACCTGGCGGAGCACCAAAAGGAGAAAAAGTGAGTGTCTGGTATTCTTTTCTTCTACCCCGCTTTTTTGGTCTCTCCGAGCCTTGCCAAAACTCCTAGCGGTGTCAGGGGGTACAACAAGTCCAATATACATCAGAGTCGTGGCTTTTTCTACCTTCTTCTGCACTGTCGGCTGGCTTTGCGTGTGCCAGAGCCAACTGAAGGAGGCTCTATAAGGCGCTATAAAACCTCTAAACAAATCTCCACAATATTTCTCCCATTGTGTTATACATTTTCTTTCGTCTTTTTGCTAAAATCCATAGTTGTTACCATGGGGACTGCTTGTCAGAGTAGATTGGTTAACCCTTGTGTCATGAACATATTTCCGATCTGGTCATCAACTGCAGCTTTCAGTTCACTTATTCATCGCTCTCCTTCCTCTGTAAAGACACCCCAAGCTGTTGACGTAAACGAGCACGTGTTGCTAGTAAACCTACCTGGTAAAATAATGGCAAATAATAGTGTTACCATATAATCCAAATTAAAGTTGATTGGCTACAACAGTTAACGTAACCATACCCTTATATTCCTTATAACATCATGGATGCATCGCAGATAGACCCTTAAAGATTATATTCCTTATAACCATCATGGATGCATCGCAGATCGACCCTTAAAGATGACATTCCTTATAACCATCACGGATGCATCGCAGATAGACCCTTTAAGATGACATTCCTTATAACATCATGGATGCATCGCAGAACGACCCTTAAAGATTATAATCCTTATAACATCACGGATGCATCGCAGATAGACCCTTTAAGATGACATTCCTTATAACATCACGGATGCATCGCAGATAGACCCTTAAAGATGATATTCCTTATAACATCATGGATGCATCGCAGATAGACCCTTAAAGGTTATATTCCTTATAACCATCATGGATGCATCGCAGATAGACCCTTTAAGATGACATTCCTTATAACATCATGGATGCATCGCAGATAGACCCTTAAAGATTACATTCCTTATAACATCATGGATGCATCGCAGATCGACCCTTAAAGATTACATTCCTTATAACATCATGGATGCATCGCAGATCGACCCTTTAAGATGCCTGTGTGTCTCTCTAACTGTGCACGCTGTCTAAATAATTGACATCCATCTAGGGAGACCCTGGAGTTTCTGGACCCCCTGGACTAACCGGTCAAGTTGGCAGAAAGGTAGGAAACCGCTTTACCCATAATCCTGCCAAACACAATACTGCAAGAATCGGATTCTTTGAATGTGTACAGAGGGACACATTCAAGTGCAGTAGATCACAGGCCAGACAAACAACACTGCCCGTGGACAAGTGTTCAGCAGGGATACCACTTAGGGTACTCTCAGAAGGCCAAAGCCAAGAGCTTTTTCTTTTCTTCTCACAGGACCTTTTCTCTCATTCGGAGATTAGCCTAACACGGAGCAGACGTCTCTGTACTTTAAATGAGGGCCCCTGTGTTCGTAGACTGGTCTTCAGGCTCTCCCTTTGGTATGGCTGGATTGGAATACATTAGCAGGCCCGTGACTCATCCTTCTCACACGATGTGGGCGTTTGAGGAGTCTTTTTTGCGTGAACTGGATTCTGTCCATACAGTGCAGACGACGTGTAGCGGGGGGATCTGCAGACATATTGATCGCATTTTCTAGAGGTTGAGTCTTTTTTTGGAACTGCATCAACTGAATCTGTACACAGCGTATTGCTGGGGCATACACTCAGTACATTTCTTATGTTAGATCTTTATGTTAGATCGGTCAAACAAAGTCTGTGGGCTGAGAGAAACTGTTATCCATAACTACAAACCCCTGCAATCTTTAGCCACCACCCAGGAACACACAAAGAACACCTATATCTATCATAATACTGGAAAGGAAGCCAGATATACAGTCACTTTGAGGCATTTGAATTGGAATGACTGCATGCAAAAGTCAATGACACAAGTTGGCAAAGATTGCATTCAAACATGATATAGCTTTAGCATTTGGGAAGTTCCATTGTCACAGTTCAATAAACCATGTAATATGCATCAAAAAGAAATGTGGTGTTAAGCAACAGTAAGCTTCTAAAACGTTATTTTACTTTCATATACATTATTTACCTTTCAGCTAATGTTTAAGGAAAACCGAACCGTGGATTGGTTTTATTCATGGTGATGTTGCATCGAACATATATGAAATTGTCCTTTAAGATGTTGTTTAATGGTCAGTCAGATAGGATCACCAGGTACCAGATCTTTGATGGTCAGTCAGAGAGGATTACCAGGCTACCAGATCTTTGATGGTCAGTCAGAGAGGATTACCAGGCTACCAGATCTTTGATGGTCAGTCAGAGAGGATCACCAGGTACCAGATCTTTGATGGTCAGTCAGAGAGGATCACCAGGCTACCAGATCTTTGATGGTCAGTCAGAGAGGATTACCAGACTACCAGATCTTTGATGGTCAGTCAGAGAGGATTACCAGGCTACCAGATCTTTGATGGTCAGTCAGAGAGGATTACCAGGCTACCATATTTTTGATGGTCAGTCAGAGAGGATTACCAGGCTACCAGATCTTTGATGGTCAGTCAGAGGATTACCAGGCTACCAGATCTTTGATGGTCAGTCAGAGAGGATTACCAGGCTACCAGATCTTTGA
>JACXGK010002834.1:0-50583 GCA_016801125.1 Novumbra hubbsi
TAGTTCCCCCACACTACCCCTAGGTATTTAAATCTACTTCAGTGTTAGTTCCCCCACACTACCCCTAGGTATTTAAATCTACTTCAGTGTTAGTTCCCCCAAACCACCCCTAGGTAGTTAAATCTACTTCAGTGTTAGTTCCCCCACACTACCCCAAGGTATTTAAATCTACTTCAGTGTTAGTTCCCCCACACTACCCCTAGGTAGTTAAATCTACTTCAGTGTTAGTCCCCCCACACCACCCCTAGGTAGTTAACTCTACTTCAGTGTTAGTTCCCCCACACTACCCCTAGGTAGTTAAATCTACTTCAGTGTTAGTTCCCCCACACTACCCCTAGGTAGTTAAATCTACTTCAGTGTTAGTTCCCCCACACTACCCCTAAGTAGTTAAATCTACTTCAGTGTTAGTTCCCCCACACTATCCCTAGGTAGTTAAATCTACTTCAGGCAAAGTAAGGTGTAGTGATAATAGATGGGCAAATAAACAGAGATCGTTCGAGGGACAAATTAGGAGAAAATGCATTCTAGCTTGGACTTCATGGACCTTAATGTTAAAGGCATTTATAATGTTAAGGTAATCAACTGGTCGGGAAATTCAACTTAATTGGCTGATCCCTCTCTATGAGCCAGTCAGTCATGTCATCACAACATGGTCATTAGGAAGTATCAGCTAAATCGTTGTACCAAAATGTATTGTTTTAACATGTAGGTTGCCTCAATGGCTCTACCCATGCTAGAACAGATGCTATATTGGCATAGATACACAGATTACCTCACCATACCCAACCACTATTCTACTGAAAAAATAAGTTAACAGGTGGCGTGTACCTGACAAGACCGAATAGCTTTAAATAGCTTGTCACAGCAAATAACGGCTCCCATATGATAAAAGAATAAAGTGGTATTTCTAAATGGGCATCTGCAACCAAACCATGAGGCAAAAGAAATCTGAGCAGAATGACAAAGGTATTGCAACCTACCCATGATGAGTCCACTTCAAAGAGAACAAGATTCCCCCGATTCCCCCTCCTTGGATGTGGTGTTAGTGAGCCTGTCGGAGCAGACCCAGACCCGTGGACAGGTCACCCAAGGTGCTGTTGCCTGGAAGAGCAGCACAGGCTTCACACGCCTGAGGTTTTCAGGTACAGGAAGCCTGAGAGGGCTGTGCAGAGGTTTTGAAGTCAGGTATCTTGCATACTGTCGTTGTGGCCTCTTGGGAATACCATCTATCCAGTCCAAAGTGTGCACATAGAGACAGTGAACTTGGCTCCATCGAGGATGGTGTCTAATGGCCTGATATTTGTTAGGACGCTCCCTCCCGCCCTCGTCCACTCTGTAGCTGTGTATGGCAGTGGCTGTCACACATTGTGTACCGTGTGAGGACCCCCCCCCCCAGATACACACACACACATCACTGTCTTCTCAAGAGCCGGTTCCCCCCTGGGTCTTAGAGCACACCAATGGAAGACTGACCTCAGCTCGGTTTTAAACTGCAACTTATCCCATAACTCAGGGCAACGTTTATTTAAAGATGCACATTATTCTTGTACCGATTAACCTCGTACTGATTTTCCACTTAACACAGTATTAGTAAAAGGAGATATATTTCCCCCATACAGTGGTATATTATTAATGAGACTGTAAGCATATTTTTCCTCTTTCAGCTTTATACTCCAAAACGGATGTTTTAGGTTTGTTTTAACCCTAAATTAGCACACCAAAATCGAGTCGCCATGAAACTGTTTTATAAACTGGATCAGGTTTGCCATTTCATGGTTAAAAACAAAAAAGAAGAGGTCAAAGTCAAGTCAGTCTCTTAATTGTCAAGTGCACCAAATAACAAGTGTCGTTCTCAACAATGATTCTTGTAACATGGCACAAGAGGTTTTTGAAACATACATTAGATTAGTCCTGAGACAGATGCAAATCAGACAGTTGTCTAGTGTCGAATAAAATAATAGTAAATATACAAATATTTGTCTACCAACAGCCTATTGACCAAACACTCAAATACAACCCTAAAAAGTCCCTAAAAGAAATAAACAAGATTTGACAGCAAGCTGAGGTCATTTAGTTTATTAAGCTTGTATCATGAAATCCAGCAAGTAGATCAGGTGCAAAAAGCTCAGTTTACATTCAGGTTACATTCAAATGACAAAGCGGAAGGAAATTCTGTGAACAAGCAGTATGGAATAAACAAGCTGACAAGAGTCAGGCCTGGGTTCTGAATCGGAAAACCCTCCAGAACACACATTTAGATGAAGATACATTCACCTAGTTGTCAATTTGACACAAGGTCCAGTTGACATATGACTTTTAACCAAACTCAAATAAATTGTAGGTGTAGGGGGTTGCATGATTGGACTTGAAGGCAGAACGGATCCTGGAATGAGGCCAGGACCGGGACATTCCAAATAGTGAACGAAGCACATTGACCACTTGCTTGCTAGGCAATGCAATAACATCAACAGTGGGATTCTACATTGACAAAGCGGCATGATCTCGACAGAACCACACTATCAATTCCAAATGTCTTTTAAGATAAACAGAACATGGCAATCCTCGCTACAATCAATACCCTTTTGCCGGACTTCCTCTTCATGACAATGAATGACATTTCTAGTGCACAGGCATCTGTTGCATGCATCATTATTGATACAGAAACAGAAGATTTTTTTCCTCTTCCATCTACGGTTTGTGAGTGCATATAGACAGTATTATTATTAGTGGAGTAAGAAAGCTACATTTAACAGATATAGTGTAGAAAATATAGGTAGGTGCTGCTGTGCATATTAATAAAGGAACAGTATTCACACTTGTAGTGTAGTGGATGTAGAATCGGTGAACAGAATATCCCTCCAACAACAAAAATGACAATGGCCAAATAAAACAATATAATAACTCTTTTAAATGCTCGATTTGAAGGAACAGTAATCATTCTGGCAAGTAAGCCCTCATCGTCCAATCATTACCTTACTTTCCCAGAATCAAATGATTGTATTATATTGTACCTTTTCTAACTATTTGTCAGTGTGTAAAATAAAAGACAATAGGTAGTTCTACCAACAATGACAACGCACAGGCGATGCGCTACCATTTCCAAGCGCTAATGCCAAAACACAACTTTCTTCAAACAGCCTGCATTGACAAGAAAACAATAGGTTGGTAGATAGGGCTTAGTTGAGAAAATCCCCAAATAAGTCTTAAAGCACAATAATAAAATAAGGATTGTGAAAAATTGCATCATGTTATGCTGAAGTTATGTGGAAAACTGCCGACAGCTGGCTTTAGATATTGCACAGGATAAGGCACAGATAAATATGTGATATAACATGGGGAACTTTGGTGGGATATGGTACTCGGTGACATTAGTCTCTAATAACAACCTGCATCACTAAGGTTCATACTCATTCATGAAGGAGCTGAAGATACTCTCCCGTAGAAAGCAGTGATGCCTCAGCAGGGATCTCACCTCCAGTTAAAACTTGAGCTCCAGCAGGTAGCGGATGCGACACCGGTCCTCCCTGTAGACGAGGTACTCGCTATTGCAGAAGTAGCTGTCCTTGTACTGGGGCTGATCGATAGGTTTGCCCTGAGGCACAGCCACCCTTTTACCATCCAGGGTTATGAAGATATCTCTGGACGGGTCTGAAACACAACCACAGGGGATCACTACACCATGCTACATGCTAAAAACACACAAGGGTTAAATATTCAATAATACTGTGCCATTGCTGTCGCCTGGAGATCATTAAACACCCTGTGACTACTCCTGGAATGTACAGGGAGACAGGTAAAACTTGGCCAAGATTCATGTATTTTATGAACAAGAGATTGATGAAGAAGTGAGGTACCTGGTTCCACCTTTCCTCGAGCCACCACACTATCGTAGCCAGTAGGCGGCTTCCTCAGGGAGCTGTCGTCCGTGGTGATGGTGTACTCCTTCCCCAACGTCACCTCGTTCAAAAACATCACCCCGGTGTTGTTTGAAGTACTGACTACACAGGGGACAGAAACGCGACTGTCAAAACGGTCCCTCGAAAACACACGATATATGTCAGTAGCATACATCTCCAAAATAATGCTGGGAGACTCACCGTATGCGGCAGACTTGCAGTTCTCAGAGGCGAAGTAGATGCCCCTGCCCACGCGGCCCCCCGACTGGGGCATAATCCGCAGGCCGCCCTTCAAGATGGCCGCCACCACCGCCACATTGGTGCCGTGCCACAACAGACGCCGGTTCTCCAGGTGGTGGTTCTCCCGGAACCTCTCGGCCTGGGCAGGACAATCCCCAAACACACTCAGTGTTGACACGCCCGTTCACAACCACCTGACGAGTCATGCATAGATACATACGGCATCCGTGCCGTATTACCATGTAAACAGGATTATTTATGCATCGTCATCCGTTGTCATATATCACCCACCTCAGTCTCTCTGTCCACCTCCCAGACATCTACAATCTTGGGCTGGCTGTGACTGTATGCAGTGGCCACCAAGTATCTCTCAATGACCTTTGAATGAAACAAGAACGGAAATCCGACGGAAGCTGAACAGTCACGTCAGACTACAAAGACAATTGCGTGTTTGCTAAGTCATAGCGGAATGACCAGGATGAACTACGTCACTCCCAAGTTTATCTTTACTAAAATGATAACAATGGATGGAAACCTGGGTGGTATCAAGGACTATCGAGAAGCCATAGTACCTTAAATGTCTGAGTATCTCTTTGTAGTAGACTGAGTTTGCAGTTGAGAGACAGATAGTTCTGGTCCAGTGGATGAGGAACTTTCTCCACCTCCATCTCCTCCTGGGCTTTTTCAGTCTCAGCTTTCAGGTTCTGTGCAATCTCTATATCAGCCAGCACCTGTAGAGAAAAAAATGGAATCAAGACGGGACAAAGCTTCTCATCAGGCCCAGATGTGTTTTCCTAAACTGTGTCCTTACTTACTGCATTTAGTTATTTTTAACATTCTGTGACATTGAATTGTCGAACAAACAACAATTATTGACAAACCAATTTCAAATCACATATGGGGTAAGAAATTAATCCTCAAGGTTTTTTGTTTGTTCCCCTTGCTAGAGACAAAATTGGATTTTTATCTAAGTTCTTCTAGTCATTTAAAAAGTTGATTTTACCAATAGCATCTCCTTCTTTTTCTCCACAATCTCAGAGCTGTTAATGACCGGGGGCCTGTTACGCCCAAAGTTGTGTGGAATTGTGGTGAAAAACTTGGAGGACAGCTCTTCCAATCTGGTCCTGCTGGGGTTGTGGCCTTTCATGGCTCCATCAATCTCCTCCAGCACCTCAAAGCCCTTAGCGATCTGCATCTTGCTCAGCTTCCCCAGAGGCATCTTCTTTATGTCTGGAAGAGCCACAGTGAATTACAACCATAGAGTATACACACATTAAATCACTTCTCTGTCTGGGTTCACATGTTAGACAACTGCAATTTTACTACTGTGTATTTAGGCCGGTGTTGACTAATGTCCTCTATATTGGTACAAGTTTCATCCAGTTAAGAACTACCCATATTGGAATACACTTCAGCCAAAACTGAATAGATTGACATATTAGATTTATGCCTCATGTAAAGTGTAGAGAAAGGAGTATTTGTTCCCTTGAAGATGTTCTCAATGTATTGCATAGTTTTACAACATGCCCCCCTGGTAAAACGGAATTGCTCTCTTACACTCTATAACTTTTGTGGCACTTTTGTTGTGGCACTTTTAGCTGAAATGACTGCAAACACTTGAGTTTCACACATATAGCTATGGAAAAAGCTTGGAACACACTTCCAAGCAGAGCTTCTATGGGTTACTAAGCATGACCACCACTTCACAAGTGCTGCCAGAACATCTTCATTGGGATTAGGTCTAAACATTGACAAAGCCATTCCAAAGTATTGTGCATTCCTTCCCGTGCAGCCATTACAGCTAAAGGCGGCGCAAGCACCTTGAGTGGAAGGGGCAACCCCTTTCTTACATAACTTGGTTTATTCAAAAAGTTGGGATGCTCCATAAAATGCAAAAAAAACCCAGTAAGAAATGAATGTATCCCTATATTTAAATAGAAAAAAAATCTAAGAAAAAATCTAAAATGTTGAAACAGACTATTTTATGCAGAACTAGAAACTCACCAAGGTGGCCATTCCAATATACAACCGTGTACATCATAAATGCAACATACTATGCATTTGTATGATTTTGACATGGAGCTTTACACTCTACTATCATATCCATAGCCAAGTATTCATGATCAGAAATTGAGAGCAAAGCACTGGGCTCACTTTGGTTTAGCAGCCATCCTACTACGCACCGTTCCACTGAACTAACAGCAGACATGTTATATAATGTGTACATAGACAAACCAGAGGCCTCCCAAGCGTACTGAATAGATTATTTCCTTGCTGTGGGGTTTAGCAGGTATGGGGGACAATGACCGCCACCCACCCAGGTTCATGCACTCCATTGCCTCTTTAAACATGTCATTGCTGAAGATGAGTTGGATGAGCTTCTGCGTGGGGTTGTCCAAGGAGCAGGTCAGGATGTTCTTAGGCCTCTTGGTACCGTCAACAACGTCCACCTGCAAAAGTCATAAGACTGCATCAAAAAATGTACTCATCTGTTATAGGGGTAATAGTAATACATTTTCACCAACCCACAGGGCAGTTCCGCACAGTGAACCCCCAAAACATAAAATTCATTTATTGAATGAAAACACCAGGGGCCGTATCCACAAAATGTCTTAAGGCTACGAGGTAGCAACCCTATAACATCAGAGATCAAAGTTGTGACAATTCTACGCTAATTGAGCAAACACAGCTATGCAGCAAGACAAAATACATAGATCTCAGTAATCCGTATGTAGAGTATTAAATCAAACAATTAATGCCTTCCACAGACCACATAACAAGCGATGTTCACCAACTAAAAATAAACAAAGCCAACATTATAGCCATAGCTTAACCTCCCGTTGGAGTTAGTGCTATAGACAGGACACGTGATTGCAAAATCAAATGATGAACGTGCATTTCTTTACTACCAGACATGTAGAGGCTGACAATTAGCTAAACATATCTTGACTAATCAGTATATAATTCTTAGTTTCATGTTTAATCAGTGACACTTGGCCTATATTTATATTTCAATAAGGCAACATGACAAATCCTTCTACAATATTACCAAAGAGAATTAGTATTACCATGATTATTTGATCGTTTAGATATGAGCAGTACTTCAGTCTGGCAGGCCCCAAGACAACACGAATGAAACAAACACAATGCTCAAATCATAGGAAGGGACCTAACCCGATTCAGAATGCATTGACATGCTCTAAAGGGCTCCTTCAGTACTTACTGTTTGTAGGGGTACTGATTGTGTCTTTCCCTGGTTAGCATATGAAAAATGTAAACGGGTTATTACTATTGTTTTCTGACAACATTGGACCACTGAACTAATCCCAATGAGTTTGTTTTAAGAACCCAATCACCATTTTAAACCACCATAAGTGATGCCACCACAAGTCCCATAGTAGTGAAAAACTATTCAACCGGTGTCATTCTCCTCATGTTTACCAGTTAGAACTCTCAACCCCATCTCTTGACAATCTGAATATAAAAAATAAAACCGATATATGATGGGCTTGCTGAAACCCATATCTCAGTCAAGTCTTTGGATGAGGTTGATGTCTCTTAGTGGAGTGGGAATACACTGTGCCAGTACCTGTGCAATACCAGCCCTCTGCCATGGAGAACAGCTTCCACACAATGCCACACAAGACCCACTGCCCTCATCAGGCTGAATAGGCCAAGCACAACTGTTACCTTGACCTCTGCATCCTGGTCTCCATCCACCTCTATGAGGGTGTACTTCCCAGGCTGGGACACAAAGTTCTCACGTTCCTTCCAGCTGTTTTTTGTCTTGTCTTTGAACTTCTTCTCAAATTCTTTGATGGCTTTGTCAGGGGTGTCGGAGGGTTGTGATAGGTTCGACTGGCCCGTTTCTCCCTGTTGGGATGAGGTTTAGCGTAACCGAATGATTATGGGAAGTTTAATATCTTAACATTAACTAAAATGTTATATTTTTTACTGTGATATACACTGATGTGTGGTAATTTAACATGTTAACTTTGAAATTCAGCTCACCACTCTCCCCCATCTGGTCCAACAGTAGTAAGATGCATTTATATGCAACACTTGAATTACATAAAACTTGTTGTTGTTATTTCCAATGTTGGTCTGATTTAACATGCAGTCATAATCTTCACATACCTGCGGAGGAGTAAGCAAAAGCATCATTAGAGAAAAACAGGCTAAGCTATATGTGCACCCTCATCTACTGTGATAACAAAAGTCTTATTTACATGCAAAACAGATCAAAAGGCTTTCTGAGATTCTGCAACATATGAATGAGCAGCACCTAGGATTTAGGGGCGCCACCATTGATCTTGCATACCCCTTAGCAAATGTGCAAATGCGCCCCTGCCCATAACCATGTTAATGCTGCATACATTTGTCTGGAAGGTGTTATGGTTGAGCAGTCGGTCTTGCCTGAATGAGGTCCGACTTACCACTCCTGAATGCTGTTCTGACAGGCCGCAGTGCTCATCGGCCTTCCGGTTTCCCTGGACCGGAGGCGCTGCAGCCTTTAGGGCCTCTTTGGCAGAGCTAAATGCATCCTTTGGTGTGTCGGGCTCTTGCTTCACCTTTTTCCCACCTGCTTTTTTGGTTGATGCAGCCCTTCTTTTTGGCGCCATTGTTGTTCTACCTGCAAAGAAAAACCACATAGCAGACACTCAATAGCAGTGGCGAGGCTATTCCCAAAAGAGGGTGTGAAAAGCAAAGTATGTATGAATTAAAATAATTGAAATTTGTGCATTTAGAGACACAGTATTTATCAGTTGTATTAATTTGATGTATCGTGATTTGTTTTATGTTCTAGACGCTCTTTGAGATTCCATGTCAATGGCTGTACAAGCTCCTTCATATATTACTATTAAACATACCAGTAAGATTACACATATGTATGGGGAATACGATTTGACCTCAGAGGCTTTAGGAAAACAAACCCAGAACTACAAAATGTTTTTGTTGAAATTCACACATGCATATATCTGTGTAAAATATATATATAGTATTCAAATTAAGTGTACCACAAACATATTTGATTTGCGAGCACTGCACAATGTTCAGTTTATTTTTGTGAAAATCACTGGTTAATTACATGCCAGCTTTGCTCTTTGAGGCAGATAACGAGGCGTAGACATTTGGTGACAATGTCTAAAAGACAAAATGGTATGCAAATGTAATGTATAAGGTACAGTTATACAGATCAAAATGAATGTAAGACTTGGAAATAAAATTCTAATTCTCACCAATTAAGATCACAGGAGGATGTGCCTTTTGTGATATCAGAAAGAAACATTCCATCAAACACATCAATAAAGAACTCTGGCAGAAAAAAAACATCTGAACTCAGCCGTCTTCCTAGCTTGTACTAAACCTTCACGATACAAATTGAATAGTAATAATTATACAGAACAATAGAATAAGCAATAATGACTTCCAGACTTTGGAAGGGATTTTGCCTCCTTGCCATCTTGACGGTCATCAACTTTGAACATTCAAACCATCAGGACTTCAAACCATCAGGACTTCCAGGATACCTTGACGCCTCCAATGGTACCCAATGGAATGGAACACATCCAATGGAAAAACACATCCTGGAGCATCTGACCTGGGAAACGCTGACACTGGAAGCTTTGGACATGAAGCCACAGGCCCAGAAACCACTATCATTGATGGAAGGCAGGGGGTGGAAGGGGTGCTGGATTGGACGGCTGTCAACACTTTAGTTAATTAATGTTTTATATTGGAATTGTGGCATTGGCACCATATTCTTTCTGAATGAACAGTACATGTTTTTGTTTATAATTTCCACTTACTGTTTTTGTAAGTAGAGAATCCATAGCATAAAAGCATTATACAATGTAATACACTGCTAAAAATAAAATAAATGGGACCACTTAAATCACATTGGGTCTAGATGAAATACATGTATTAAATATCCAAATATTTATTGTACATTGTGTAATTTGTTGAGAACAAAATAACGTAACAATGGTCAATGGAAACCAAAATCACCAAACGACTGAGGGTAGGATTCAACGCACATGAAATGTCAAAGTTAACAACTTAAATCACCGGCAGTTCCAACTAGGCTGAATTTCATCACAGCAACATATTCACAGTGTTGGTAGAGTGAGGTGTAGTGAATTTACCTAATGGCATTATGGGTACGTTAAAGAGGAGGGGCTGGTGGTTGACCTTATAACTGCTGGGAACTAAACAAGCATGGTGATTACTCTCAGTAAGAGGAATGCACCAGACCATTACTATTCCTGTGCTTCTATTTTGAATGTTTATTGTTCAATATTACTGTACGAACTGTAGTTAATAAACAGCGGCAATTTCATTGGACTACAGACTATAACTAATCTTTGGGCAACGGATTAAGGTAATCAATTGGGGTGGTTTTACCTCGGAACAGTAGCTAATTGTTCCGGCCTTGGAACTAGTAGGCTTCCTGAATTTCCCGACTACGCTCTGGAGGTAAAGTCCGGAAAGGTAACAACAGTAATGGTTTAGTCAGAATGAGACAAAATGTTTTTGGCCACTGATGAAATTCTATTATCCAGTTAGAGGCATAGGCTGAGGGGTTTTTTGCTTCATGTGATGGGACGGAAAAACATAGGCTGGGCAAAGAACAACTGTGGACCCCTTTGACATTCCAGCACCACAGACCAATGATTATAGATTTACAGTTTGGTTTTACCACCAAATTGCTCTGCGAGATACTCTCAGACCAAAAATGTAGTAGTCTCAAAGTTATGACTTCCAGTCTTTAGATGTTTTGTGAACATGGACTCAGTAGCCAAGCATTATTCGATGGTCTGTGTTATGACATTCTGAAATAAAATCTAATGAGCCTATAGGGCACAAATCAGGTCAGCATTGCTGTCGAGTGTGTCCTTGTGTCTAGTGATGTGTTTTCATGGATACCAGTCGGTTTTTTGCAACTATGGAATTGTCTCCTTATCAATTATCCGATATGACCTCGTTGTCATCGTGTCATAGGTAGAGAGGAAACAAACCATCGCAAAGGTTTGACCAGCATGGTAAAAACACGTTTCCAATCCCTACTCTACTTACCATTCTGAAAATGTAGATGTCAATAACCACAAAACAACATTGTTGTTTTTCCACGGTGACAGCACAGAGCCAATTTTGTTGAAACTTAAAATAATTGATGTGATGCTTCCATGGGGAAAAAGTCCATAGAGAAAGAGTACACGTCTTTGTCGACGAGTAACCGAGCACGGATACATTGATAGGTATATGCTTCAGCCCCGCCTGCTATGTAGCTATGCGGACCTAAAGATAATACAAAATCAAATCTAGCTGGTGAGCATTGGTACAGTGTGGACACCACTATAATGGTAGTCTTGTATACAAAATGATGTTGGGAAATTGCAGTCATTTCAATATTCATCAGCTATTCTTGTTGTCACTGACCTGGCTGCGTGTTGGCATTGGTTAACATTATAGTCGTCCCGACTGGATTTTTGTGCAGTATTGTTCCGGACTGTAACTGGCATAACGCAGTTGCTAGATAGCAAGACATTCAAAGATAAGCTAGCTAGTTTAAAGCCAAAGTTAAAGTTAGCTTTTCTCTTCTGTACATCTGACCGAACTGCATAGTTAGCTGCCTAAATATTGATCAACCCTTTATACTACTTACCACAGACGCGGAACTCCCTAAATCGGCAACAAATGCTGTCAGAACATAAATATTTTGACAGTCACTGCTGGACGCGCTTGTTTTCTTCTTCTTTAGGATTGGGTTGTCAGATCGCATCCAACAATATGTTGCATTCACCGCCATCTACTGTACCGGAGTGTTAAACCAGTAACAGCCAATATACGTTAGATTATTCATTAGCTTCCCTTCCGTCGACCTATTTTATTTCAATTACCATAGTCCCCCCACACAGACTTCTTGCACTGTAGGGGTCTTTAACAACTGGACGTGGGTGGAATAAATAAGTTGTGTTAGAGTTGATCCGTCAGAGGACATTAGCTTCAAATATAGAGGAATAGGGCTTTGCATCTTCAATCCCCAGGTAAGCATGTGTCACTGGACGAATTAAATGTGATATTTTCCAACCAATCCCATTCAGGTGACCTCAGTATCATAATTATGTATTGCTATCAGACTTTACAGCTTGAGCGAGAGGCTTGACAACCAGAGTCACGAGCAGTGGCCAAAGTGCAACACACTGTCTTTTGCTTCTATGGAGATTAATCGGAGTGACAGTGCATGGTTGGTGAGCACTCTAGCGCAGGAGCTCAAAAAGTATTCTTTTCATTAATTTGTTTACAATACCAGTATATACATTTCAGTAGAACTCCAAATAGATGGGACCATTCTACCTGATTAAAGACCTTTTCAACATCGATAGAAACAGTATCTTAGCTTTGTGCAAAGTTTGTCAACTCCACAGGGACCCCTCCTAGAGTGCAAAGAGCGTTAGCATGACTCTGGACAACTCTGTGTTATTCTAAGTAACAGTGAAAGCTGTGATTCCCTCCTGTCATTGCACGCTCAGCAACATTAAGTAAGACCCCACCTAACACAGGAAGCAGTGCCTTCCTAGAAGTACTCATCAAGGCACTTGTCATCTCCCGTCAGAAATAATGCCATTCCTTTGTGGAAGGACTCTGCTTCGAATATCAAACCCTTTCAACTTACCCAGAACACTCCAGCATGTAGCCCCACTCCTCAGGAAACTGTTCTTGCTTCCAGCTGAATCTCTCATCCTCTCCCAGACCACAGTCCCTGCCTACCTGCCCCTCAGGCAATGCTCAGACCATACACCCCCACTATAAGCTGACCATGGCACCGGGTCAATGCGGTTTCACTCCAGACATTTGATGGATTACGTCTAAGATTCTGAGATGTATTGCAAAGCCTAGCTTCGATGCCATCTTTATGTTTGCTGATGATATGACGGTGGTAGGTTTGATCACTGGCAATGATGAAACAACCTACAGAGAGGACGTGCACACCCTAACACGCTGGTGTCAGGAGCACAACCTCTCCCTCAACGTCAGTAAGACCAAAGAGCTTGTGGTGGACTTCAGAAGAAAAAGCAACGAGCACAGACAAGTTTTAAGTTCCGGTGTCCACTTCACGGAAGAACTCACATATTCCTTCCGCACAGTGTCCGTTGCAAAGAAGGAATACCGGTGCCTCTTCTTCTTGAGATGGCCACGGGAGTTTAGAATGACCCACCACATCCTCAAACGGTTCTACACCGGCAGGGTAGAGAGCATCCCGGCTGGCTGCATCAGCCTGGCAAGGTTGGTGTGAACTACCAGACACATATATTTCCATTGATTGCTCTCTGCTTCAAATATCCAACCCTTTCAACTTACCCAGAACACTCCAGCATGTAGCCCCACCCCTCAGGAAACTGTTCTTGCTTCCAGCTGAATGTCTCATCCTCTCCAAGACCACGGTGTACAGTGTATTTCATTGATTACAGTCTTATTCTGTATATACTGTGTATTTTATTGTATAGTCTACTCATGGTCATACTGTATATTGCATATTACCGGGTATATATTTAATATTGTGTTGCGTAATAAAATGTAAAATTTGTTAGTGTATATCAGATCTTTATTATATTTATTAAACTGCTATGTTGTTGGAACTGCACCCAAGACTTTCACCCACTGTTGCATTTGTGTATATGGTTGAATGACAGTAGTAAAAGTAAACATAAATAGTGTGTGACATTGATAAGTTACCAGCATCAACAAAGTCATATCATTCAAATGAAATAACATGTTGTGATGATAATGATGCAGATGTAGTAGACTACTTTTTTGCATGTTTGTCACCATCTACACCCGATCAGTAGAAAATTCACTCCATGCACATAAGATGGCAGTGTTGAATCAGGGATATGGCCTATTGTTCTGATAATGTTTTCTTTCAACTCATCTGCTGTACGACTTGTGTTTTTTACCACATATTTATTTATGCTTGGGCATACATTATATTCGGTAGACAAATATTTTGCATCTTAAAGATTTCACTCACCAGTTTAGTTGATATGAAGAATTGCGCAAGGAAAGGCATTAGTAAAACATATTTAGTAAAGGAATTGTATGATATGAATATTTCAGTACCAGAATATATGCTATTGCTTTCTCGCACTGCCTCAATCTTTTAGCATTCTTCCTCCTGACGTTACTGTAGTAGCATTAGAATGTTAGAACATTCAAGCGTTAAATGCCACTGGTATTCTCAAATAACGCAAGAAAAGATTTGTCTGCTTTAAAGCTTCTGGCATATTCTTATCAATAATGGGTTCCTGTGATTCGACCATCGCAGTCACATATTACCTCCTGAAAATGCCAACTGTTGATGTAATTTGTTGCGTCTGAATCTCTTGGAGTTCTGAGCTCAAGGTACCACGCCGAGGCTCCGGGGGGGATGGATGTCTGTAATTAAATGTCATGAATTTAATTCACCTGTCCTCACATTCTCGGAGGAGAGCTATGGGTTTCCATGCAATACAATATATTTCTGCCTACACAGACACTGAGTTTGATTTCCTTGGTTTCTTTGTGGATGTCCTCTCATTGAGTGGCGGTTTTATAAGAACATACAGTATTCAGCTTGTGCATGGGTGTTATTTAAGAATAGTCAACACATCTGTAATTTTCATATGAATAAAAAACACATTTTATTTACATATTGCAAGAAAGCACAAACCGGTTCACCAAAATCTACATTAAAAACATCTTATGTATATATTACATTAAACAGATTTACTATAATTTACTCCATGTCTCAAGTAAATTATTTACTCTAATTTTCTTTATTTCTCAATTAAAAGAAGGGCTATAATACTGCACTTTTATTGGCATCTCTTTAAATTCGCTACTAGTCAGAGAACAAAAACAGAATTGGGACATTGTACTCACAGCACTTAGAGGACAACAAATTTAGGACAATCTTTTGTGTGACCCTCTTTAATATCTGAAACAGCTGATTCTGAACTAGTGATTATAGAAGTCTGTATACAATGTTTGGCAGCAAAGGAACATGAGGCTCAGTCAGTCTGTCAGTCAGTTGGTGTTCACAAGGAAGAAGTCGTGGAGTCCACCACCTCTCGCCCATTACACACCGTTGGCACAATATTGGAGGCTGACGCTGCAGAAAGACAACAGTACACTCTCATCAGCAGCCGTTCTATTGTTTAAGTTTCATCGATAGGTGGTTTGAGAAGATGATGCGTAGTGGGGGGTAAAAGAACATGTAAGACATATGTCAGCTCCCATCAGTGGTGTTATGAAGTTAACATTTCTGCACAAGGACAATGCCTCTCATATTTGTGGCATAACACAGGGAGTTCAGAAAAAAACATTCTCCAATGTCATGTTGCTTTTTCAATCAAATACGAATTGTATGAATGTGTGTAAACTGCATTACACTGAAAAACTTAAAAACATAAGCTTCAATCAGGAAAAAAACGTGTGAGGCATTTTAGCTAACAATTACTGCATCCAAAATATATATGTAATTGTCCTAGTAGACAAGCAAATATAATTTTTTGTGATTGTTCAAGCAATAATGCAAACAACATTGTAAACCTAAAAATAACCCATTAACATGTTTTGTTAACATGTAAGAATTACATAAATGTAGGCTGTTTAATGAGGGCAGATGGGATTGGCAGTCTATCTGTGAGCACAATGCATGTGGATTGGCAGTCTATCTGTGAGCACAATGCATGTGCATCCATTGTATGTAGGCTGTTTAATGAGGGCAGATGGGATTGGCAGTCTATCTGTGAGCACAATGCATGTGCATCCATTGTATGTAGGCTGTTTAATGAGGGCAGATGGGATTGGCAGTCTATCTGTGAGCACAATGCATGTGCATCCATTGTATGTAGGCTGTTTAATGAGGGCAGATGGGATTGGCAGTCTATCTGTGAGCACAATGCATGTGGATTGGCAGTCTATCTGTGAGCACAATGCATGTGGATTGGCAGTCTATCTGTGAGCACAATGCATGTGCATCCATGGCTTATCTCAGTGTGCTGTATTCATGAATAATATTTAATGGCCAAAAGTATAGCACAATGGTTGTCTGGGCATTTGTGTACAATAAATGTGTACTTTTCATTGACTACCACTAACTATGCTGATAACCTCTGTATTCTACACAAACGACTTACTAAGACTTACTAAGACTGTGATGTGTGGTTATCTGAAGATCAATGCTCCCACTGTAAGTTGCTCTGGTTAGTGTCTTCAAAGAAACTAAAATGTATTACTAAAACAATTGTGTGTATTTAATATCTCACACAAACATCCTTGATGGACACGTTTTCACAGGCGACGACATAGTCGTCGATCCCCCTATGAAGTTCTGGCCCAGAATGCTCCTGAAACGCGACGATGACAGCAAGAATAACGACGGGATGTTGAAGGCGTCTGGCCGCCCGCCGGTCCGTTACCTTGAGAGAAGCTGGATCCGGGGCCGGTGGTGACGCTGAAGCGGGTGGTGGCCACGCGGAGCGAGGTGACATTCTTCTGGGGCTGGAACAGGATGATGTGTATCTTAGGAGCAAAGAGGCAGCCCAGCACCACGGAGCCACTCAGACTGACGGAGACACACATGGTGGTGGTCTGTACCTGAATTGGAGAGAAGAAGAGAGGAAGCGGGTAGGACCAGAGAAGCGAAAGGATTTCTCCTCCGGTTAAGACCGCATGATATACACGCCGCGTTCTGGAACGCTGTACACAGTGGAGACCGAGGAACGTGTACAGAGCAAAACAGATAGTAGCGAGACAACCTCAGGAAATATGTTGAACGTGCGATTAGGTGTAGCTGCCAGGAGCTTCTTAAAGTAGAGACGTGTGATTGAACCATTCATCTGCCTGTCAGACCCTCACCCCTTCCTCACACCCACCCCCCTCCTCACCCTTCTGTCCGCCCACACGCAGTTGTTCATCACCAGACAGTCTTTTTCTATCCAGGCTTTGTGCTTCACACTTCCCAGATGACGCCTTGGTTCTGGAGCTCCCATAGGTACGGCTGTATGGTGCGTGTGTATTGGATTCATCCCCGCCAGCCTGCCATTCACGCCTCCCTAGCTCAGCAGGTGTCTGTCCGCGTCTCTGGGAATTGTATTATTAGCATGGGCTGGCAGGTAGAGAGCAGCCAGCAGTGGACACAATGTTCAGGCTGTGCTGTGGCCTTCTCTCACGACTGCCACTGGCAGTTTGAAAAAATAGTTTGATTTGTTAACAGACTCAACCTGTGGATGTCTCTTTTTTTTTTGCTGAAAACTGCCTGCCACATGTCGGCTGTGGTACGCTAAGCAGCTCATATGTTTTTATTACATTAATTAAATACACAAAAGCAGAGACTTATGAGGGGATAGTAGCCTGTCATTCAGTCACCAAGTCCCAGCCCCCCTGTGCTCTAGTCAATTCATTAGTCCTATTGGCTAAATACAAGTCTAGTAATATTAGTCTGAAGTCCCGGCCTTTGAGTTCTGGTCCAATTCTTAGTAACTTGGTCCACATTAACTGAAAATCAGTATTAAGCCATAAGGTTACTGGCAGGGGTTGAGTTCCAAGGGTGTATTATTCCACCAAACAAAACATTTAGTGGCAAACCAAATAGTTGAGTATTGGCATACAGACTGGGATCTATCCAGACACGCAAACACTAATTCACTCCAGCATACTCATAGTATGTTCAAACATAGCATAGTTACCGTTGTATACAATACAATCTTCCCTCCCCAATTCAGTGATGGAGGAAGGGCCAACTTCACCACAGAAACACCCATAAGGCATGTCCAAGATCAAAACATGTCCTCCAAGGCACATTCTGCCAATGGCATACACAATCAAGGCGTTTGTTAAAATATATATTTGGATGTCTGATTAGACATGTATTAAACAGTCACTCGGTTCCATTCAGGTCTTTCATTCCCCCTTTTCCCTCACCCTCCTTCCTAGGGGCCATAAGGTAGGGTCTTTCTGAAACCCTGGGAGACACATCGTAATCCCAGCACAAAGGACACAGCTGGGACTCAATGTCCTAGTCTTTTACCATCTATTCCACATAGTGTATGCACAGGGACATTTTGTCCCACATCCATTCATACTCTCCAGCCTGCCCATCATAGTGTCTGCAGAGGTATATGGGACCCCAGGGGACCACTGTCTGTATCATTCCTGTCCACAGAGGAGCCCAAGAGAAGAACATACACCACAGAGCTGAGTACATTTCTACTGATATCTCACATGCTGATAAGGTCACATGCTTTTTGCATCCCTTCATCATTTTTAGTAGAAACGGTGCAACAAAATCACTCTTTAAAAGCTTGTTATTTAAATTAAGTACCCTTATATAAACAACATGAACAAATCTGTACACAGAGAACGAAGAACATGCACCTGCCCCTCTGATGTATCCATTCTGTTTTCTATTTTCTGAACACTTAAACGTGCTTTCTATAACCAGCTCTTCAATCATCTCTCTCTGAACTACAGTGGGGCAAACAAGTATTTAGTCAGCCACCAATTGTGCAAGTTCTCCCACCGAAAAAGATAAGAGAGGCTTGTAATTTTCATCATATGTACACTAACTATGACAGACATAACGAGAAAAAAAATTCCAGAAAATCACATAGTAGGATCTTTAATGAATTTAATTGCAAATTATGGTGGGAAATAAGTATTTGGTCAACAACAAAAGTTTGTCTCAATACTTTGTTGTATACCCTTTGTTGGCAATGACAGAGGTCAAAGTTTTCTATAAGTCTTCACAAGTTTGTCACACACTGTTGCTGGTATTTTGGCCCATTCCTCCCTGCAGATCTCCTCTAGAGCAGTGATGTTTTGGGGCTGTTGCTGGGCAAAACAGACTTTAAACTCCCTCCAAAGATTTTCTATGGGGTTGAGATCTGGAGACTGGCTAGGCCACTCCAGGACCCTGAAATGCTTCTTACGAAGCCACTCCTTCATTGCCCAGGCGGTGTGTTTGGGATCACTGTCATGCTGAAAGACCGAGCCACGTTTCATCTTCAATGCCCTAGCTGGTGGAAGGAGGTTTTCATTCAAAATCTCACGATACATTGCCCCATTCATTCTGTCCTTTACACGGATCAGTCGTCCTGGTCTCTTTGCAGAAAAACAGCCCCAAAGCATGATGTTTCCACCCCCATGCTTCACAGTAGGTATGGTGTTCTTTGGATGCAACTCAGCATTCTTTGTCCTCAAAACACGACAAATTGAGTTTTTACCGACAAGTTCTATTTTGGTTTCGTCTGACCATATGACATTCTCCCAATCTTCTTCTGGATCATCCAAAAGCTCTCTGGTGAATTTCAGACGGGCTTGGACATGTACTGGCTTCAGCAGGGGGACCCGTCTGGCACTGCAGGATTTGAGTCCCTGGCGGCGTAGTGTGTTACTGATGGTAGGCTTTGCTAATTTGGTCCCAGCTCTCTGCAGGTCATTCACTAGGTCCCCCCGTGTGGTTCTGGGATTTTTGCTCACCATTCTTGTGATCATTTTTACCCCACGGGATGAGATCTGTGAGAGCCAGAAATCTTGCTTGTTTGTAGGTGACCAAATACTTATTTTCCACCATAATTTGCAAATACATTCATTACAAATCCTACAATGTGATTATCTGGATATTCTTTTTTATAATTTTGTCTGTCATAGTTGAAGTGTACCTGTGATGAAAATGACAGGCCTCTCTCATCTTTTTCAGTGGGAGAACTTGCACAATTGGTGGCTGACTAAATACTTTTTTGCCCCAATGTATGTCCTTACCCCTAAGTATGTCCTTACCCCTAACTACGTCTTTACCCCTAACTATGTCCTTACCCCAAACTATGTCCTTACCCCTAACTACGTCCTTACCCCTAACTACGTCCATACCCCTAGCTATGTCCTTACCGCTAACCATGTCCTTACCCCTAACTATGTCCTTAACCCTAACTACGTCCTTACCCCTAACTACGTCCTTACCCCTAACTATATCATTACCCCTAACCATGTCCTTACCCCTAACTATGTCCTTAACTCTAACTACGTCCTTACCCCTAACTACGTACCTTACCCCTAACTATATCATTACCCCTAACTATGTCCTTACCCCTAACCATTTAGGCCAAGGTGGGTCACTCGACGCAGACTGCTCTCCTCTGGCACCAGTGCTCTTCACACGGCATATGCTCGCTGTTCTTTTCCCCGGAGATCTGCTGCCTTTAGCACTGTGAACCATCAACTTCCCCTCTCTACCCTTTTCAGGGCTGGGAGTCTATCTTCAGAATTGCATCCTACCTGGCAGGCTGCCCTAGATCCATTCAAGACTATGTCGTCTATTAAGCCCCTCTCACGGCTGTTGGCCCCAGGTCTCTGGTTCTAGTCCCTCTTCCCACCGTACACTGGGTCACTTGGCTCTGTCATATCCAGACGGTGTTTCTGTTATTGCTATGCCAGTGATACACAGCTACTTCACTCCAGCGCTCCTTCTGACTGGGTAACATGCCTTGCTCTGTGCGTGACAGACATCTCTGCTCCATAATCAATTCGCTAAGTATATTAACACATGACCAAAACTGTGTGAAATCCTGGATACGGTGTGCATCTATTAACTCTCTGGTGAACAGTTGTAAAAAAGTTGTTTGAAGATTCTACTGTGAAGATTCTCGCTGCTATTACAACACATTTTCCTAATACAATGTGTCCTTACTATATCATTTTCTTTGTTAGCATTACACTATATACACCATCATTCAGTGAAAAACCCACACCTTTACTAGAACAGTTCAGGAGAGCTCTGGCTGAAGGTAGGTCAACATGTAGTGTGATTCTGTATTGATGTGATTAATCTGCACAGTCCTTATGTTGTTGATTAATGATTTGTTTCATGTTGTGAAGGTGAGTGGGCGTGCCACTGTAAAGTTGAGGGGGCGGGCCACTGTGAAGGTGAGTGGGCGGGCCACTGTGAAGGTGGGTGGGCATGCCACTGTAAAGTTGAGGGGGCGGGCCACTGTGAAGGTGAGTGGGGGGGCCACTGTGAAGGTGGGTGGGTGTGCCACTGTAAAGTTGAGGGGGCGGGCCACTGTGAGGGTGAGTGGGCGGGCCACTGTGAAGGTGGGTGGGCGTGCCACTGTAAAGTTGAGGGGGCGGGCCACTGTGAAGGTGAGTGGGCAGGCCACTGTGACACAACATCAAACCTCCGCAGTGGTGTTTCACTCTCACCTGTCCTGTCTGCTCTTACCTTTCCTGTCTCCTCCCATATGTCCTGTCTCCTCTCACCTGTCCTGTCTCCTCTCCTCCTCTCCTGTCTTCCTGTCTCCTCCTGTCTCCTCTTTCCTGTCTCACCCACAGTCCCTAGCCTGCTTGAACAAGGTACTTAAGTAAGCGGTTATTGTCAATTCACTTGCAGTCACGGCAGACGTCCACGGTGGTATTTCATCCACCGGCTACATCAGTTCTTGCTAACCTGAGTGAAGAGAGGAGGTTTAGAGGAGCCTCGGGTGAATTCCTGTAATTTGTAATACCTAATACTGTGCTCACTCATTCACACTGACAGACCTGCCCAAAACACATGCTGTTGTTCTGTGTACTAATGTGTTCTCTGCTCTGGCTTCTCCAGGGAATGATTGGGTCTGCATTTGTAGAAAAGACAATGCATCAATATGTAGTGTGCAGGCACTTTGCTCTTCTCTGTTCAATGTGTTGTAGGTGATCACATACACACGAAGGCTCTGCATATTGGGTCAAAAGCACTAGTCACATAGGGCTGCCATCAGACGGATGGACCACATGTTCCTCTAATGTCCAAATAAAAAGGACCTGAAGTTGGTTGTTTATGTAAATACAGTCAAAGCGGTTGGCCATGTAAATACAGCCAATGTGGTTGTTTATGCAAATACAGCCAACTGGTTGTCCATGTGAATACAGCCAAGTAACAAGATTTACGGTTGTAAATCAGAGGAAATACTCAGTTAGCCTGTTCTCCAATTTAATTCTATGTCTGTACTGATGGGAAATAATACAATATTTTTCTGAAATTGTCACAGTTGTCATGCAGGACCCAAGAGAGTTGTAAGGAAACATTCCTTTATTGGTTTCTATGTAATAAAACGAACCAGCCTTGTGTGTTTTGAGACCAAAACACACAAGGCACCAACAATAATCCAGAACTTTGGTAATGCAGGATAACGATGGCTATCATTTCTGTACAGCTGAAAATACACTGCTGAAAATCTTTTAGGGAACACCTAAATCACACATCAGGTTGGTTTATGCCATTCTACGGCCCTGTACAGCTCTCCTCATGTAACAGCGTGTCACCTGGTATCTCCTCCATGGTCTTGAGACTGTACTGGGAGCAAACCTACTTGCAACGATAGGTTTGGATGTGCTATCCTGGAAAGCGAGACTACAGGTGCAACGTGAATGGGCTGCAGGTACTGCCTCATGCTACCAGTAGTGACAAGGGTACTAGTAAAACACAAAACTAGAGAATAATCAATCAGGAAGGAGAGAGCAATTGTCTGTGACCACCACCTGAAAAACCCTTGCCTTTTTGGGAGTTGTCTTGATGTTGCCCCTCCAGTGCACCTTTTGTCACTTTCATTTGCACCAACACAGGGGACACTGATTCACAATTGCTCATGCTTCCTTACTGAACAGATTGATATCCCTGATGTTTCATTGACCTGGTGTATAACTGTGATGATTACATGTTCCTTTATGTAAGAAATTGTGATGTACCTGTGATTTTGTGTGCATTTCTACTTTGAAAGGTCATGGAATTCTAATTAGGATACATGGCAACATGGAACAGACTCCATTAAGTACCAGGTGATTTTAGGACAAACTTTCTAAAACTGGGTCGTTCATACATCTTCCAGTCAAGCCAAAGTATTCCTCCTAATCCACACAAAAAAAGTGTCTGTATGGAGGAATGGTTTTACATCTCCTCCTTTGTGTTCTCCAACCTAATTAATCATTATTTGAGGCATCTCAGAGCTGTATTCATAGTAGAGAGAGAGAGGGTACACCAAGTCTTAAATGCAGGGTTGCCAAAAATAGTGACATGCAGGTCTATAAATTAAATATTGATTATCATATTATTGCGTTTTTCTTCTTTGAACAATTCTCACTCAAACAAAGGTTGGATTCATTAGTATTTTTGGGGAGTAAGATTGAGATTATAAACAACCGTAAAACTTTTTCACAGCCTTTTATTCATATATGCCTAGGTTGGCAATAATTCTAGAGGGCCCTGTATCTGGTTTTGAACAAGTCAGAAGTATGTTCCTTTTATTAACTCAAATCACATACACTAAACAATGTAAATAATGTATTAATTAATGAAGCCTATATTTTGTGTGAGAAGAGTACAATAACAAGTACATAATATGTACAGTCCCAGTTTATTGGTTTATGTTGTATTGGTCAGTAGACCTGCATGTGTGCATATTTTGGGGTGCAGATAGAAAATGGGAGATTCATTTATTTTCTGCCAAAAGACCAATAGCCCCAATGTTTTGTTATTATTTAAACATTATGTATCTAACCTGTTCCAAAAGTTGGTAGGTTATGTTTTTGTTACGGCTATATGGGTATTAAACCAATAGTCCCAGCATTGGAAGTCCGGTTTTTCAGACTTTATTGTGACATTTATTTAGGTTTTTATTGTAAAGACCTTTTTTTCAGATGAATAATTCATTTTAAGGTCAAAACCCTTACATGAATGCCACACTTTTTATAGTGTGAAATGATTCCTTGCAAAAGAAACATTGAATTCTTGAGTCAAATCATGGAATAATAGCACTTGTGCTGTTTCTACTCTGTTTTGCAAATTATTTAATTGTTTGGCCAAGCATGAATTCTTTTGCACACACCATAGAACATGCATAATTGATTTAAAATTAACTTATCAACTCCTTTACTGTATTTTTTTACTTTAATAAACTCATTAGCACACACCATTTACAAATAAAGAGCCATCTGTTATTATTGACATTATTTCTTTTTTTTTTACACCATATATTTCAAATTTGAAATCAACCAATTAATATATGATTTAAGTTAAGAGCCTCAGCTTTTCCTTTTTTCTTTTAGTCATTTAGCAAATGTTCTTAACCAGAACAACAGTAAGATACCTTATCGGAATATCCTAAGGACACTCACCATAATGAAACAAAACATCAAATTGTCCAACATGGATGACTCAACCTAAAACATCCGAAGAAGACTTCAACAGCAAACGACAGAGAACATTAATTACTATATAAAATGTCCAGGTTACAGTATGATAAAAGTACCTTAAAGGTCTTGTGTACAGATAACAGAGACTAGGATTGACATGTACAAGAGTGTTGGCAAGAGAAAATTGTGGAGGAGAAAATAATTATATGATTATAACAAACATCTATAATACCAGCAGAGAAATACAGTGAAGATAGAGATGTTTGCTCAAAGAGGTTTGCTCCATGATCATTTTCATTAAATGGTTGATTAGAGGGGTGTTTCCAGTCCAAGTCCATCCAAGCAATTTAAACCTGTAATTTTGCCAAGATTTGATCTTTTCTGAGCCTTTGTTCTCCTCTGAAATAGATATATCCGCCACATGAGAAGAGAGCTGTTGCTTTATAGACAAGCCATCACATAGATTTTACATCTGTCATCTCAACTAGCAGGTGTTTTATAAAGAATGTTTTTGTGGAAACTCACATCCCTTAATTTAGGATTTTAACGATACAGGAAAAAAAGAGGTAGGAATAACAACATACGAGTTAATTTTGAAGGTATCCAACCTCTGTTTGGATGATGCTTTTAAGTGTCAGTTTTATTTTGGAGGGCTACAAAAATGCGAGTTCCATTTCAAGCAGCGTTTATTAGACAGATGCTGAGGAGGAAAAAAGAAAGCTGAGATGAGTTTAAGAATGCGGGAGCTTTTTTTAACTGCCATCTTACCGAGTTGCATGTGCGCCCACCGCAGAATAGCTACTGACTTCATTAATTTTGACTTCATTAATGTACGGCACACACTTTTAAAAACAACCATATATAATTAGTGGTCACTGAAGGGGCACCTGTGACCACATCGACATCAGCCTGAAATAGCTGTCTTTGAAAGTGTATTGTTTACTGTTTTTTTCAGAAAATATGCTATTAGATAGTGACCGATTTAGGTATCCCAAGTTATGTAAACCAACAATGGGTTATTTGTCAAGCATGTAGGATACTGAATGTTTCAGCCAGATTCATAATCCACAGCCACAGAGCTTTCAGAAGGTATTCAAAACTTTTCACGTTCCGTATTTTGTTATGCAAACACCATATTCCAAAATGGATTAAATTTTCCCCCCTCATTAATCTACAAAAAATACCCCATAATTACGAAGCAAAATCACATCTTTAAAATTGTTTGAACTCTACACAACAACAGAAATTTCACATTTACGGCAGTCAGACCACTTTACCCAGTGGATGTTTGTTTCTCATGTTCTGAGAGACCTTTAGGTGCAACCAAAACAACCAAAACAACCTAGACGTTAACACTGTGGTGGTGGTTGGTTGACTTCATGAATACCTCCCTCCCATGGGGTCTCAGCTGTTAGTTTTGTTGAATATTTATAATTTACTTGCTATTTTCATTAACCTCCCCATATAATTGCGATGCATGAAAGTCATTGTTCAGATTTTAATTTGGTTTACCTACATTTACAGAGTTATAGGAGTAGCCTAAATGCTAAATACATTTTCCTAATTTGTTTATAATTGTTTCCAAAAGTCCCAATGTATTCTTGAATACAAACAGTACTTAGACCATGTTTTGGCAATGTTACAAACCATTCATTGTGTTGTTAGGCTAGTAAAGAAGATAATAAAAACTGTATGGGCTGTGCCAAATTACTCCAGAGCAAGGCAGTGTGCAGGAAAAACCATGGCTGACCTCTTGCAATCAAGTTACCCACTCCTCCAAAATGTATGCAATGCCGGTCAATCATGACCAAAAAATCTGGCCATTTCAACAGTTTACACCCTCAGCTGTTGCCTTAAAAAAATGGTCACTCATGCAGACCAATGAAACTATACAGACCACAAGAAGCCACCTCCAAACTGTAAACTAAATAGCTCCAACATACTGCACTTCTAACTATTTGCATCTCCCTGCATTTAGACATACTGTACTTTTAATGCACAGCACATAAACAGTTAATACATGTATATCATTTACCGCTCATAATCTTATATTCACTAATCATTGTATCTACTTGTAGGTCAACAATGTTTACACTGTCTCAAAATTTGGTTGTAGCCCCGAACTTGCTCATCTGAATCAAGCAGCCAAGGCCCTAGGCAAGATGCTTCAGGTGTGCTAGCTATGGGATACGTAAAATACATGGAACGGCTGTGGGTTCCCAGCAGAGGTTTGAGAACAACTAAAACAGTACAGTGGGTCATTTTCCCCAACTAATCACGTTGAACCGAGATGTTTCACATACATTTCGGGGTTATCATGCTTTATCGGCGTCAGGCATCTCAACACCTGCGGCATTGCTTTTGGCACAGTCATCTGTCTGTAAATAACAAAATGCTATATGTGATTGGGTAACTCACCCTGTAGTCGCTGGCCGTGACATAGAATATGGGCTGGAAGGCCAGCCAGATGATGCAGGTGGTGTACATGGTGAACCCGATGAACTTGGCCTCGTTGAAATTCTCTGGGCACTTGCGGGTCTTAAAGGCATAGACAGTGCAGAGGATGATGAGGACGCAGTTGTAAGTGAGGGACATGAGCATGCTGGAGTCCTTGCTGTTGCACTTGAGCGTCACCACGTCCCTCCTCTCCGGGCTCACCTCCTTCCTGACCCCGGGGTTCTCCACCAGGAGCCACACCACGACTACTATCAGCTGGCAGGAGATCAGACCACCGCAGATGGCCACCTGGGAGGCGGGGCTGATGAACCTCGGCCGCTGGGCTCCGTCCTTCACGCCGCTGAAGATGCGCGCTATGCGGTTGGTCTTGGTGAGGAGCGCCGAGTAGCACACCGCGAAGGAGGTGCCCAGGCCGAGGCGCCGCAGGGTGCACACGGCCATGGACGGCTTGGCGATGTAGATGAAGGTCATGCTGTAGCACATCAGAACGCCCAGCAGGAGGATGTAGGACAGCTCCCGCCCGCTGGCCTTCACCACGGGGGTGTCGTTGTGCTTGAGGAACAGGCCGACCACGAAGAGGGTACACATCATGCCCAGGCAGGAGATGGTAACGGGTCCTACGGCCCAGGCGTCCTCCCAACGGATGTACTCCTCCGGCAGGTCGAAGCAGCCCGTCAGGTTGGCCAGGGGCCATTCGCCAAACTTGCAGTCGGCACAGGTGAACTCGTCCCTCAGGTACTGGTAGGGCTGGCAGGGGATGCAGATCCAGCAGCACACGTCGCCCGGCTGCATGCTCTTCACCTCGTTCTTCCTGCAGGGGTCGCTGCACTGGGAGGTGGGAGGCGCCTGGCCCTCCCAGGGAATCTGGCTGGTGTTGAGGGTCAGATTCTGGGCCCAGTAGCCCACTTTGCGGTACACATAGCGTTCGTCCTCTTTGTGGTAGTGGAAGATGTTGTAGCGGCCCAGACTGTCTCCAAAGGCATCAAACCTTACTATGTTCTCTGTGTCCGCTGGGCGGAATGGAGCTGCAGGGGATGACAGAGAACAGAGAGGGCCATGGTCATGTTGACACAGTTGAGAGTCAAATAGGTAAATGTCTGTTGATGTCAAAATCGAATTTGAAACCTTATTCGGTCGGATTGGTATTTTGAATTGATTGCCATGCTCTTCTCCTATTGTCTCATCACGTGTAGAAAAAAGACTCATTGAGTTGACATGCTCTTCCTCACTTTGTTTTCTTTATATCTGCCCTGGTGACATTCCTTTCACATGCAGATGAACAGTAGCTGATGCAGGAGGGACACAGGTGCAAACCCTGTATTTACTTAATTGAAGCCAGATGGTAGATTTTTCTTTGTCAGTCTTGTTACACTTGAATGAGATTCATTAGTTTGAATATTTCGACAATCAATTATGAATGCTTAGTTGACAAAAAATAGAATAATTCATATCTAACCACAAAATAAGAAATTGCACGTCATGACCTTATGGGTATAAACCAAACAGAGAAAAATGACAGAATTTAAATTCATATATCTTCAAATATGAATTGACAATTCATATTTCAAGATATATTTTCAGCTTAATAGCCCCATTATTTTTCAAAGACAATCATCTAGCCTCTTTTGAACAATAGGAAATTGGGCATCGTAATGGTTGAAGGATAGCATGTGACTGCTGTACTGCCTTTTCCCCAAAGACATCGATACACTTCAGGGCATCGGGTAATTCTAGTCTTGTAATCAAATGTGATTTCTTCTGACAGCTCGCACCCCTGGGAATCCATCTGAGATCCATGGATAGCTGGGATGGATAGCATTGCCACTGTAACCCTCATGGACAAGCCACGCTCCATCACTCATCCAAAAACATTTTCTCACCTTTCATAAAATTCCCACGTTAACACTTGAAAGGATAGAAATTCTCAGTCAAGGATTTAGCAACGTATTTGGCATTTTGGCCTTTTATGGTGGAAACAATTCCATGAAATAAACTTTAGTCTGCCCGTTGCATCAAATTATCTTTGAGTTTGAGGTTGATGCAACAAAACCGGTGCCATCAGAAAGCCAATGCTCACCTATATCATTCCTAACACCCCAAAATAATATTCACCTAAAGGCATAAGTGTGTTTAAACTGTTGATTACTTGGTTACTGTATATTACGCTAAAAGTAAGTCTGTCAGATGGTGTTTTCCACAATGGTGAAGATGTCTCTGTCAAATGGAAAGTGCCATCCAGCTTTGACATCTCCAACCCAGTGGTGTTACTTAAAATCTTTGACAAGAGACACTGATCGAAGCACATTGACACTGGTAAAGAGCTCATGGAAATCTGCCAGACAATCCCTATAAGGATTCATACCTAACATGACATGTCTCTGCCCAGTAAGATCGTCTTTGGACTGCTTAGTGCCAGTAGTGACAATTGAGCAGACCAATCGGATTGCAACAAATAAACAGGTGTGATTATGCCACCCTACCAGGGACGTAAACTATTGTGATGAAAAGCAATACAAGATTGTCAAGCACATCCTGCATGAAGGATCCCGTAAATTGTTCCTACAAGGACAATGAAATAGGATGAATGCATTCCCAGTCTCAATATTGAAATAGGATGCATTCCCACAACCATCAGCTTGAATGATGATGTACTCCAAAAGGACGTATATTCCAAATACACAGTACCTTTTGTGGATATGGATAACCTCCTGATAGAGTTATACAAAAATATACAGGATCTACTTGCTAAGGGATGAAAGGGTTTGTTTCAGTGAGTTAGGAAACTTGTGTAAAAACAGAACATAGGAAGACTAGTACTAGAACATGAGAAGACTAGTACTAGAACATGAGAAGACTAGTACTAGAACATGAGAAGACTAGTACTAGACCCGACAACAAAGCAAACATTGCTCTTTTAGGGCATTCATCTCTCTTCTACATCAATGATTGTCCTTGAATTGCCAAACCAGTCTATGAGTTACTGAAAGTGATGTGGAGCAACTGACAAAATGCCACCAGGAATAAGTATGAAAAGTAAAAGGATCCAAGCTGTTCTCCAGATTCACCATTAAATGCACTGAGAGGAGAACAAAAGAACCTGGTCTAAAGACAGAGGAGCCACTTCAGCCAGTGGATAGGAGCATGTGTTTGTAAAGGGGATTCAGAAATCAAGGCCTTAACAAGTCAGGGCCACATTTGCCACAACAACTCAAAATGATCCCAGCATAATATTAGAGACGTGTTTTAGTCTAGGAGGATATCAACCCAGTGACAAGGGCCATACAGTCTGACTGCCAACCAAAATGTCAAAATGTATGTCATAATGCCATAGCATATGTGATGTAAACATTTAATATGCGATGGATTTAATATGTGACGCGAAAACGTTGAGTATCTTATTCCATTGTGCAGCTGTTGCATTAATCAGAACTGTACTTTTGACTTTTTATACCGTTGCCCGTATACCCTTCAATTTTCATTACTTACCATCGAATTTTGCCTTGAGGATGTATTCCCTGTAGAACCTCCTGCCGTTGCCGGGCTTCAGAGCATCGCAGACCTTGGTGGTGGAGTTGGGGCACAGGGCCTGCCTCATGTTGTGCAGGGCATGGGCCATGGCATAGACGGCATTCACCACAAACATGATCTTGGACTCCTGCTCGAACTGGCCATCCCGGAGGGAGCGCCTCCCACAGGCTAGGTCGTGCAGGCTGCACTGGAAGCGGTTCTCCCAGAACTCCCTGAACCAGGGGTTCCGAGTGTTGTTGTAGGGGTTTAGGCCCGTGAAGTACTCAGCAAACTGGGGGATGGGGTAGGAGGCCAGCTCGATGGTGAAGGCTCCGTCGGCCACCGCCTCGCTGCCCCTCACCACGCTCTCCTGTGCCCCCCAGCCGTCGCTCGCCACCCAGATGAAGGAGACGTTCATGCGATTGGCCGCCACCAGCAGCTCACGGGCGTCCTCGCTGCGCGTGAAAAGGATGACCACCTTCGCGTTGGACTTCTGTTCCAGAGAGCGGATGACGGCGTCGTAGCTCCAGCGGCTCATTGAGCGGCTGACCTTCGCCGAGGTGGCGATGCAGATCTGGCGGGCACGGGCCTCCTGCTGGAAGGCATCGATGCCGGTCTCACCGTAGTCGCCCTCCGATGCCACGGTGGAGACGTACGTCCAGTTGAAGTAGCGCAGGATCTCGGCCATGGCCTTGGCCTGATAGAAGTCGGGGGGCACGGTGCGGGCGAAGTAGTCGTAGCGGCTCTTGTCACTGAGCTTGGCACTTGTAGAGGCGTAGCTGATCTGAGGGATCTGGAAGAGACGAAGGAGGTTGGCCACCTGGAGAGAGAGATGGGTACGAGGAGAGTAAGACTTTTGAACAATACTGTTGGTCTTTAAAGTATTGTCTTTTGATACCATATGAGGTGTAATGGTAATACGCTGTTGAAAAAAACACTTATATCACACATTGGGTCTCGATTCGATGAAGGAAATATATTTACTGTGCATTGTGTAAGTTGCATTGTGTAACTCATTAATAACAAGATGACGTAACAATGGAAACTAAAATCAACAAGCTCCTGGACAGTCTGTGGCAAACATGGGGGCGTTGGATGCACCCATAGATAACGTCCCAGAGGTTCTCAATTGGATTCAGGTCTGGGGAACGTGAGGTCAAGTCAATGGCATCAATGCCTTTGTCATCCAGGAACTACCTACACACTCAGGCCACATGAGGCTGGACATTAATAATAACTGACATTTAACACAATTTATTGAGTAAATGTTCGTGAGTGCTTATAATTTATTAATTAAACAAATAAAAAATGTTGTATACTTTTGTGAGTACTTTCTTTATAACATGATGAAATGAGTTACTAGATACAGAACACTGCAGCCACAATTGCAGTTGGGACCACAGGGAGAATCGGTGTCAATATAATCTACTACCTCACACCCCTCAGTCCCAACTGGGTTTCACAACTCTCCCTTTCTGATGATGGTCTGCTAACACACTTGAGTGCAGTGCATTCATATACACACGTTTGCAATCTACTCCAAGTTCAGAGCAGTCTTGTTTGAGAGTGCTAAAACACAGATCTATCACATAGTCCAAAGCATGTAGTAAGAGATGCAGAATAAGATGATTAATTGGCATGAAATGGAAACACAAAATATTTGTAATCACTGTTTACATAAAAAATAAAATAATTGATTCTCTTTCAAAACGTTCTTTAAAGACCCAACAAAAGACAACACTAAAAGACAGAGGGAGTGGGAAAATGATCCTTTTATTCAAGGCTGTTAAAGGTTATTTCTGTGTCAAGAAATGTTTTCAGGAGAAGCTGTTCAGCTACTTTAGCTTGAGGCATTTTTCTGGAAGCCTTAGGGCAGGTGGGCTGGATCTCTTTTAAGGATGCCACACCACCTGGTTTCATAGCATGACTCTCACACGCTTATATATTAGAAGAAACCTTACCCTTAAAACAACTATTTTACAACACCTAATGAATAACAAAGACATTCAAGACAATTATAACATGCATGTCTAGAATAAGGAAAGACGCTTAGCTATTATGAAATTCTGTCAGAATATTAAGCATTGTCATTTATAGAAGAACATCAGGGTAATTTTACCATGCCATATTCAATTAGAATCATATTAATATGAGATGAATTTGCAAGTTGAAAATGAAGCTGAACATTGGGAGATGTCAGGGGAATGTGATGTGCCTGGATGAGTCTTTAATCATCATCATGTGACTCTTTGTTATTCAGTGACATAATAAGCCTGTGGCAGTGATTTGTTAACTGAGATATTTATTAGGAATAATTAGATCATTTTGTATGTGAGAATCAGCAAAAGAAAGCTGCAATTGAACTTATGACCTCACTGAACCCAGTATAAACTTGTCATCCAGACTGCTGCTTTTAGTTGGTTGTACTCAAGGGTCTTGAGCAGTGGTGCTCAACCACGGTCCTCAGGACCCCAGCCCTGCATGTTTCAGATGTTAGCCTCTTCAAACACACCTGGTTAAAATGAGTGGGTTGGTATCAAGCTCAGCAAATACTGTATACTTCTATTGTCACAGTATGTCACGGTTGTGTTGCTACTCTTTAACAGTAATATGTTTGTGAAACAAAAATATATTCACATGTTTATTTTCCATTTTGTCTTCATAAAAGAGAAGATGCTGTCAAATTATAGTTATCAAAGAACATGTATGAAGTTTAATCCACATTAACGTTGAAACTGTTTAAAAAGTAGTTCTTTATATGCTGAATGATTCGTTTTTGAAACTGTTTAAAGAGAAATCATTAGTTTGTGTGCTGAATTGTTAGTATTTGAAAATGTTATTTCCCTGGAGGCTTCCTTGCTGGCTCATTAGAAATGCTCTGATTGTGGCTGTAGTTACTTTTGTCATGTAAGATTATACATAAACAGCTCATCCTCCAATGCACAATAACTGTCTTCTTAAACAGATATACAGATACTTAAATTATGAAAAAGCAGACAAGCCATGCTCATAGCGTAACGTTCATTTAAAAAATATGACTTCCTAAATCAACACATACTTATAGTTGGCCCATCTGTAATGCAACACCAAAATTAATTTATGCAACCCTGATATCATTGACAGGGCTTTTAAATGCAGTCCTGGGAAAGCATTTTAACATTTCTTATTAATAAGACTAGAAGTTAACATAATTAAACATTTTAGAATTTTTTTAAAAGTGTGCCAAAGCCTGAGGCACATGAAAGTTTGAACTAAGGCCATTCATTTGGGTATTAAGTGGTTTAAATAAATAAAAATATATGTTTAATAGGCTATATATGTAAATACGGTTGCTATACAATGGGGTGCAGTGCAAAGTGTAACGAAAAACAGAATGCAATGATGTGCAAATCTCTAAAACATTATATTCAATAGAAATAGCACAAAAACAACATGTCAAATGTTGAAACTAAAATGTTTGAAACGCCATGCCTTCTTTTTCCCCGGAATCATGGACGCCACGTCCTCTAGATGAAATAGAAGAGCGATCCAGCTTCTTATCAGCACACAGTTCAAATAATTAACAATATATAAATATTTTGGAGCAACGTATGCTTATGGCAAGGCAGCAAGACAATTCCAAAACACATTCTGCACATATTATAACAGCATGGCTCTGTATTAAGAGACAGGGTGCTAAACTGCCCTGCCTGCATTCCAGACTTGTCTGGATGAACACCTACAACCCCAATGGAGGTTCCACTCATTACTAGTCATTTAGTCTTTTGTCTTTCAGGTCCTAGGACTTTTGCACAGAACTGTAGGGTCAGAAAATGTTTCGAATTATTAATGTAGAATCATAGCTGATTGTTACAGACAGTTTGATGGTAGAGGAATACAATATTCAAAAGAAAAAAATAGACAAAAGCTATTTCTCTATTTGAATTAACATAAAGCTATTCGTCTATTTGAATTAGTCTGTGAAAGCTTTGCTCATCCCTCTTTAAAAAATGTCTCAAGCTCTGTCAAATTGGATGTGAACCTGTGGTACACAGTAATGTTTATCACTTTTTACATATTCTTGATTGGATTGAGGTTACATTGACCTTTTTAACTTTAAGACACTCCACTGTGGTTTAGGTTGTTTGTTTGGGGTCACTGCCCTGCTGTGTTTTAAACAAGGGTTTTCATTTTGCCACTCTCCCATAAATGCCACCATTGAGAAACACCCAGGCGGTTGTTGCAGTGTGCACAATGTCTTCAGGTTCAGCAGTGAATGACTGGAACTCCTTAAGCAGTGGCCTCTGTGTGGCTTTCCTGACTAATGCCTTTCTCACCTCTATACTTTCTCACCTCTCACTATACTATAAGTTGTTCCTTGTCCTCCCATTCATTCATTATGGACTTTAGTTTGCTCTGGGGGATAAGCCTTGCCAATGTTCTTATACTCTACCACTGATTGGTCCTTTTGAAGAACCTTATCCTGGATTTGCTTTCAATGTTCTTGTGTCTTTTCAATGTTCTTTTGTCTTTTCTTTTTGTATTTTTAGTGTACATTTTGTCAGGAATTGTATTAACCGACTTTAGGACCAACCAGAGAAAGTGTATTAAACCTGAAATCATGTGAAACACCTTATTGGACATCAATTTAAGTAGCTCATTCTGGTGTCAGAACAAAGAGGGTGACTAATTATGCAAAATGTTGATTGTTTCATTGATCTGTTTTATATTTGTAAATACTGATGTTATTTATATTTATAACTTAAATTTATTGTTGAGATTATTTTGCTTTAGCGTGTGTTGATTAGGGTTAAAAAAATATATATATTTAATGTTGGAAAACCATAACATGTGGATACGTCCAGAGGGGTGAATACTTTTGAAAGCACTGTAACTATCAGTCTGCTCTGCAAATTAATATACAGTTGGAATTGTTTTTAGATAATAATGAATCATGTCAGCGATTACCAATCAATATAAATTGTATTCACACCTCCAACACCCAGTTCCATTAAAGCCGTGGTCTAATATAACTTACAAGGGGAAACGTATTGGCTTCTTCAATGAGGTTGGTGCCACACTGGATGGGAGACAAACCTTCTGCTGGCAGCCCTTATTCAAGGCTGGTCATTCACACCCCGTCCATGTGAGGTATTGTTTTTGTGATTTGCAACTGTTGTAAGCCTGTAAGCCAGTATATTTTCCTCGTCTTAGATAAGTGTGAATGCCTCTCTCAGTATCCTGTCCCTGCCAGCCTGACCACCTCTCTGGATGATCCTCTTCTGTACTTCAGCCTCTAGTCTACATTGATACCCAGTTACCAGCCTTTTGTCTGCCCTTCAACTTCGTGCCAGCCTATCCCTTGGTATATCGTTGTACCTTCCGAATAAACCTCCTGAGCTCTGTGCTTGGATCCAGCCATCCTTCTCTGTGTGCATTCATTACACATTGGGCATTATAACTGTGCTTGGACCTATCCTCCATTCAGGATCCTTCAGTTTAAAGTGAGTTGAAAACAATCAATGGAGGATCTCAAACCCCATAAGCAGAGGGTATTCTTTACACCCAGGTTCATCAAGTTCACCCCTACATCCTGGTGAACATCGTGGTCATAGGTGGAACTGACCACCTATGTCTGAACTTGAAATGGATCATGAGGATTAGAATCTCTAATTTATTTGTGCAGTGTTTATATCCTTTGATAAGGAAATTATAATCATACAGTACTCTTCAAAGTCATTGGCACCTGAAAGTGAAACTAAGGTAATTTTGTGGTAAGTGTTTTTTTAGAAATATATATATATATATAAATACTACGTATTATTTTAACAAATAAACACTTACTATCCAAATAAATGACTTTAGTTGTGCTTTCACCTGCCTAAGACTTTTGCACAGTACAGTAATTTCGTTATATATAACAAAATCTGTATTTGGGGAAAAAAAGGGCAAGTTTAGGTCAGTAATGACATGTTTGTGATCGCAAGGAATCCAGCTTTCTTTTCCTTTCAACATAGATAAAATTCCCAGACACAGTAACTCGTCAATCTGGGATAAATGTCTAACGGTAGAGGTCACACTAATAAACAGATTTATTCTAACCTGGGATCTGCGCAGTGCTGGAGGTTTTGATAGATATGGACCCACTATGGATCATTCTGGAGGTTCTGAGGCACGGTAGATTGGTTAGTATATTGTGGTTCCATTAAAGTTATTGAAATAATTAGATATTTTCTAAAAAGATAGAAAATTATGGCTAAGCTAATTGTCAAAACCCCCAGATATATTACAAATTACACTCATTCTAGTCCCCTCTCCGTTTTGGACCAGGCAGCCCTTTGAAATATATTTGTTGTAGCTTTTGAATGGCAACATCATTTTGATTCAAAATAACTCTCCTACATCCTTTTATCCAACTTGCTTTGATCCCATGCTCAAAAGTCAGTCACAGTCGATGAACAAATCACTGATCATGTTGACTGCCTTTTGTGAATCAAGGCTAATGTGGGATTCATTTACTGCCCTAAATGAGCCTTTTCCTCCAGGTTACAGCAGTGAGCAAGCAAAAGTGCATGTGTTCCTAACATTTTCTTTATACATTTTCAGTGTGCAAATAACTTACTATCCTTTGAGCATAACAAACTCCACCTAGTTGCAATGCTGATCTGAATTCTGTCTATGGACTTTGGCCACTGCCAACATGTATTTATTTACCCTCTGGTCATCGGAACATGCAAATACATTGATGTGGCCTTTAAAGGTAATATAGCCTCATAATCTTCCCCGGCACAGGCAGTCTAAACTGGAGAAGGATCCCTCATAGGTTTCTTCCTAAATCGTCATTCTGTGCCAATGTCTTATTGCCAATGTCTTATTGTTATTTGCTCTTAGGGGTAGGGTGGCTGGGTATTTGTATAAGCACTTTGTGAGAACTGCTGCTGTAAAAAGGGCTTCATAGCATACATCTGATTGATGTAGTGTTTTGCCTGGGTGTCTGGAGACTATGTTTAGAGAAATTCCTCTGAGAATGCATCATGTAGAAGTCCAGGATAACAGCAAATTCAGGCCTGCTGGTAAATGTGATGATATCCATACTGAGTAGTCTACAGTTCCCAAATTCCGCCACTGAACACTGTGGGCACACATGGCATGGCCATAAGGCAGTGTACATTTATAAACACCCTCCAGCAAAAGTTCATGATTCACCATAAAGCAAATGTTCATGATAAACCCCCCCTCACTTGGCATAGAATAAAATGCACTCATTGTTTATGCAGATTGGCGTGCACACTTAATAAAGGAGTACCCTGGATGCATTTGAAAAGTGAGAGTCCTGAGGGGACAATGGTTTCCAAAGCAGAGCGGTACTTAACTGCATTATTATAGACTTTAGGCAGGATTTATCAACTCCAGAGCTGGAGGGCCATAACATTTTCACTTCTACCTAGCAGTTCATTGACTCTCCCATTGTCCAAGGTCTAAATCGGTCCCATTACAGAAGGAGAGGATATCTAAGTGTTAGGGCCCTCCGTGACTTGATGTCCTCTAGGGATTCTTCCTGTCCCAGTGGGGAGGGCAGGGTAGTGGGCAACGAGATGCGTTATCTGCGGATCTGTTTGAGGCAGCTCTGTTTGAGGCAGCTATGCCAAGTGGAGCAGGCTCAGATCTTCTAGGATTATGTTGACGTGAGCCACAACCAGCCGTACAAAGCAGGTCATGGCTACAGATGTTCCACTCATAAATAAGCATTTAGGAAGATGTCTAACCCTTCCTGGGCACAGAACTATTTAGGCAGATGTCTCACCCTTCCTGGGCACAGGGACTAATCAGGCAGATGTCGAACCCTTCCTGGGCACAGGGACTATTTAGGCAGATGTCTCACCCTTCCTGGGCACAGGGACTATTTAGGCAGATGTCTAACCCTTCCTGGGCACAGGGACTATTTAGGCAGATGTCTAACCCTTCCTGGGCACAGGGACTATTTAGGCAGATGTCTCACCCTTCCTGGGCACAGGGACTATTTAGGCAGATGTCTAACCCTTCCTGGGCACAGGGACTATTTAGGCAGATGTCTAACCCTTCCTGGGCACAAGGACTATTTAGGCAGATGTCTAATCCTTCCTGGGCACAGGGACTATTTAGGCAGATGCCTAACCTTTCCTGGGCACAGGGACTATTTAGGCAGATGTCTCTCCCTTCCTGGGCACAGGGACTATTTAGGCAAATGTCTCTCCCTTCCTGGGCACAAGGACTATTTAGGAAGATGTCTAACCCTTCCTGGGCACAGAATTATTTAGGCAGATGTCTAACCCTTCCTGAGCACAGGGACTAGGTCTGTTTGAAATCTGCCAGTAATACGGACTGTGTCGGGGAAAGGTAGAACATGTCAGTGATAACACCTGTCAGCTAGTCTTCTCAGACCCTGGCAGCCATGCGGATGATAACCTGTTTTAAAAGTCTTACATCGGCTATGGAAAGCCACTACACATTTAACTCATCTCGGAGGCCTGCGTTGTCGGGCAGCTCATGGCAGGGTTTTCACTTTGCAGTCCTTGGTAGTTTGCAAGCCTGCCACATTAAATAAGCATCTGAGGGGGAGTAGTAAGATTCACTCCCGGTCCTATTTTGATAGTTTGCCTTTTCCATCGTTCATCCTGGCTGGAAGCTGGATTTCATTTAAGTGTTTGGATTTGTGACCCGCTCCTTGAAAGCAGCAGCTCTGATTTTCAGTGAAGTGCGGAGAAGCAGGAGAATGGAGGTGTAGTCTGATTTGTTAAACAGAGGGCACGGATCGGCTTTGTATGTGTACCTGTAAGGAATTGATCTAGAGGTTTGTCACCTCTAGTCGCACAGTTGGCATGTTTTTACACATTTAGTAAAACAGATGCCTGTTTTCGTACGACTCTCCTGCCTTGAGAAGGTGTTTTTTAGATGACGTATGTCTTATGAGTCACTTAATGCAAATGTAGAGCACGTAGACTGACTCAGGGCAGAATGTCGTACGTGGATGATGTGTATAGTGTCTAACAGGCACTATAGCCTTTTCCATAAAACCTCTAATCTGATTAAAAAAAAAGAATTTTACACAAAAAGCCATTGAAATATACAATGTCAATTATTCAATAGTCTTTTTCTCAACTATACACTACTGTTTAATAGTTTGTCATCTCTTTTTCCTTCCATTAAAAAAGAACAAATTGACTAGAAATACCTTGTAGACATTTCTTTATGTTCTGAATGACTATTGTAACTGGACATTTTCGAATGAAATATCTACATATGTTTACAGAGGCCCATTATCACCAACCATCACTCTAATGGCATGTTGTTCTTGCAAATCACAGTTAATAATTTTTAAAGGCCAATTGATCATTAGAAACCCCATTTGCTACTATGTTAGCACTGCTGAAAACTGTTGAGCTGAATAAACAAGCCATTAAACATTGGACTAGTTCAGTATCTTCAACATCAGCATTTGCAGGTTTGATTTAATGAAGCTGCCATTTAAGGACCTGTAAGGCGTCTGTTTCTCGTCACTAATGTATTTCTCCTCTTGCTCAGTTGGGCACCGGGGCCTCATACTGCTCTTTCTATTCTGGTTAGAGACTGTGAAGGGACTGTTCTGTGAAGGGACTGTTCTGTGAAGGGGGCAGTACACGTTGTATGAGATTTTCTGAATCTTGGAAATCCCACATGGAATAGCCTTCATTTCCCTAAACACAAATTATGAAAAAAGGACATGTAATTCCTTATCCAAAAACAAACTGCTTGACTTGTATTTGTAATCCAATATTTTTATATAAAAATATAATACAACATCTTACGTTATAACTCTTAAATCATACACTTGGCTCTGAGTGTAGATCTGGAAATAGCATTCCTCATTTCTTTCCACAAACACTCACATCTTAACCACAATAGCTGGGTTTCTTCCAGCCACTCTCTTAACTTCGGGTTTATGTCTTGGAAAAAAGGTGGTGCTGATTTTACAACAACTGCAAGCTAGTAGGGTTACAAAAGTGGTGGTTTTTCTCTGTGATGGGGACAACAATTTTCATGTAAGGGTGTTTCTCACAGATAATACAATCACACATCTACTGTTGATGTTCTGCTGTTGTTGTCATCTCTGTTTTGGGAACGTTCACACTGTTACTTACTAAATCAAAAACCTAGTTTAAATAGTCTGCTTACAATTTCTTGATTGCTAACACAGAACATTTGGTTATGTAAGCATCATCATTTAGCCAATTCCCAGCAGAAAGACCATGTACCCCAGTCTATAAACACTATTTACCTTTTCTCTGGTCCAATTACACTTCATAGCAAAAGTCTAAACACACCCCACCTTAAGACATATTTGGAGGTGGACAAAGCAAAGGCAGGAGAATGGTAAGAATGAGAGGAGGTGGAGGAGGCAGAGGAATGGTAAGAATGAGAGGAGGTGGAGGAGAGGCAGAGGAATGGTAAGAATGAGAGGAGGTGGATGAGGCAGAGGAATGGTAAGAATGAGAGGAGGTAGAGGCAGAAGAATGGTAAGAATGAGAGGAGGTAGAGGCAGAAGAATGGTAAGAATGAGAGGAGGTAGAGGCAGAAGAATGTTTAGAATGAGATGAGAGAGGCAGAATAATGGTAAGAATTAGAGGGGGTGGAGGCAGAAGAATGAGAGGATGTGGACGAGGCACACACTGATCCATGTTGTTGTACGATGAGGGAATCTGGGCTGAGAGTACCGCATTGCTTGTCTGGACCTCCAGGGATGAAAACAGGTACAAAACTATGGTACAATACTTTAGATTACTATACATACCATGAAACAACATTGTTTAAACTTATTTAAGGGGGGCCATACAGACTACTGAGTCACATTATGAGTTGGAACAGCCTGAGATTTCAATAGTTTACTTTGATTTACGTTTGAATCCAGCCCTAAATCGGTTGGTGATTCTGGTTCCCATTAACTGTTGTTACTTCATTTAAATTACAAACTTTAAATGTTCCCTAGATTTTTTTGTATCAGTGTATATACATTACAGTAACAGAAGCAGACAATACATGAAGTTGAGGATTCATATTGTTAATAATGTGTGATAATGAAGGACACCCAGTTGTTGGTGGAAGGCCAAGCATTGACGTGAACATGGTTGTGGTAAACAACCTCATATGCCTCAGAGAAATCCAGGCAAGAGTTAGTGACAATGCCATTTCAACAAATACTTTGCCCCAACCACATGTGCATGAAACCAGACTGAACAAACTGCGTTTCCAATATGTTCAGGTACGTGTTTACAAGTATAATGTGTGTGCATTTATGAACTATTGTACTGTGTAGGTTACTGATGGTATACATGTTGTGATGTGGTTTTCTGGGCTTACTATAACAATGCTGGATAGGTTGTATAGAAATGTAAAGTAACCAAATCTCTTACAGACAACACTCCAGCTTGATGCCAGTGACACTATACATGAGTTCATCTTTGTGGATGAGGCAGGATTTAAATAAAGCAAAACAAATGTGTTCCTCTCACCAAGTTCTTCTCAGCATGGCGGTGGAAAGTCTATGACAGAAATCCTAATGTACAGAACAACCTTCCCCAAGCTGTGGAGAAGCTTGTGGAGACATTGCTGTGGAGTCCTGTCAGTAGGGCTCAGGCATTCCAGGGTATTCGTCCCTGACTGTTAGGCTAGGGCGAACAGGTTTTAGCTATATTTTGCTGCCCAGGTCATTACTCCAACCAATTTCTCCTGCATCCAAGAACTGATTAAGTAAGTGTAAGTGTCTTTATTTGGTACAGAGTTTACCTGTGATGTCAAACTAAAAGCATATTATGAGAGGTGGGTCTTTGAGCTAGGTTCACCATTTTCTAAATACTGCAATGGAGGCTTTATATTAAATTAATATTATATTTAATAAATATTAAGCCCCCTGTGATGATTTGAAAACATATAGTTTACACTCAGATTATTATTTTAATAGACAACTCCAATATGAGCGACAATATACAGTATATAACTTATTCAGAATTTAATTAGTATTTGATTTACATGTCCAATCACACATTGCAATTCCATTGCAGAATTGACCCTGGCAGGATTAGATGGAGTCAGATGAAGAGACACATTTATATAACAATCAACCCAATATAGTGTGTTTTACAGGTTCATAAATCCTCCTGGTGGAAGCTGCAGCCTTCACCTTGACACTACAGTGACAGTGTTGCCAATTCCAGACAATCTCCCACAGGTGATTCACACCCTATGCCTAGTTCATGGATGTGGATGCAGCATCTGCGGGGTGCTACTGAAGAGTAAAGGACATCCAGGGTCGTGGGGAATAGAGAGGGAGGTGAGATCAAGAGGAACGAAGGGAGGAGAAGGGGGGGGGGGACTCAGGCCACATCAGCCCGGCCCAATGGAGATGTCAGGATTTTTTTTGAACATGCAATGCCCATCTGCTTATCCCAGAAGGCTGCCTCAGTGTGCCTCTGCAGCAACATTACAGTATTCCCACCGCTGCCGTCCAGAGCCATGCTCACCGTCACATATGCACATCAGCAAACACATTCCCACACACACGCTCGGCTCCATGACTGCATACACACAGACACACACTGAAGAGTGAGGAAAGGGGAAGTTCTAAGACAATGTAATGTTTTGTGACATGACGTATGGCGCGCGTGCCTGACTCCTTCCCTTGGAATGCCTGGAAGACTATAACAGGAGATTCATACTTAGAATCAACAGCAGTTTGCTCCTTGAGAGTTTAGTTGCCTGGCAACCACCCTGAAAATGTTCCAGCAGGTGAAAGTGTGACCTGGTTAGACACTAGGGGAGAAGATCTCTCATCAGAGCTGCCCTCTCGCCCTGCTGAGTGATACGGGGCTCCAAAAATGTAATGGGTCACTTAAATATGTTGTGCAAGGGACCCCACGATCACGACCACAGATCCCACACACTGCCGCTGAGCTGTCAGTAAAAAAATTGATTCATTTACGAGGTTGTATGAACATCATCATTTGCGTTGGCTCGCCATCCTGGCAGTTTGTGTTTTCTGATGTCTTCGGACCTCTACCACTTTGGCACCAGGCTCTCCTCTGTCGTTACGTGGTGAAATGTGCACGTGTACCAATTTTAAACGAATGTATAGAAAATACACTGTTCACAGTGTCTCTTCTTACTATTGCTATCCCTTGTCATGTCCTATGAACCCATATGCTCACCAGCCGTGGCAAGACATTGTCAACTCTGGGTAGACTTGATGTATTCCACACCATTATGTGGTCTACTACAGACAGTACCACTATGCCAAGTATATCTCTGAGTATTTGTGAAAGTGCATTGAAAATAAAGTTGATTATAGCATCAGTTAACTAACTTAAATGTAATCCAAGTTTTCAGTAGACTTTTTATATTTCCACCAGAGATTGATTTCCCCTATTCCTCACTCCACAATTTTTTTTTTACACAAACTGGTAGTGTGCGAGAATGTTGCCACACAGTATATGACCACCTACAGAGATTATATGGATTAGAACAGTAAGAAAAGTGAGTTCTGCCAAGTGGGTTGGACACTGGAGACATATATTCAATAATGCCGAAGAGATTATATGGATTATGAGGGCAAGAATAGTCATTTCTGCCAAATCAATAAATAATCCAATCAAGTGAATGATTTATGATTTGGGGAAGCGTGTTCTTTACTGTTCACCATGAATGATGCATTTCCCTGGCATGGCCCTGCTGATAGACTTCATTATTATTGTACTTTCTGGAATGCATCTGATCATGTGCATGCATCCATGTAAAACCAACTTGGTGACTCATGTGTGCTTCGAGAGACTGGCACTGCCTACAACTGGAAGGAAACCATTGAGATCTAAAAATAGCTGTTGTTGTTTAAGATACGATGTTTGATATTACCACTTCCCAAAACCTCATTATTAAAGTGTGCATTAGGGTATTTCCTTTTGTTTCAGTACATGTCGACTTATGCTTGTGTGTGTGTGTGTGTGTTGTTGTGTATGCATTCATGTGTGAAAACAGGGTGTGTGATTGTGGTCATGTGGAATTGTGTATGTGTATCTTCTCATATCAGATGTAACTTTTGACTTCACCTCTAAAGCCCCCCATCTCAGGTATTTATAAGCCCCTGGTTGCATTTGGAAGATGTGCTTAAACAAACAATAAAAGAAGCATTAAATAACAGAAGGATTATGGGAGGTGCAATATGAACTCGAAAGCTTTCTTTCTAAGAGCTTTTAATGCTTTTAAGAATAATCAGTAAATGTTTTACCTAATAGTATGCTTGTGGAATTAATGATTCTGAAGGATTTCCCCACACAGGAGGTTCAATATAACTTGAGCCCATGACATTATCTCAGATCTTCTGCTGCGCAGGTGATGACACCTTGGTTTTGAATTCCTGGCAGATTTTAGGGATGCTTTCAAATTAAAAGGCTGCAAAATCCAAAATGTTCCTGGATCTTTGCTGATCCAACCTTTCAGAGTAAAACTAACACTTTGCTTAAAGCTGATGCTGTTACACTTTCTTGGTGTTTGGAAACTTGTTTGTGAGTGTTTTTAAGATATTTCTGCATATTTGCTAGTTTGTGCCTTGCTTTTGGAATTCACTGTAGACACCAGAGACAGAAAAGGAAGTGGCGATCACCAACTCACACCAAAACTACCATGCCGAAACAGAATTCATTAGCTAAGGAGATTAAAGCTAGAAACAGGGTTTTCATAGTTAGGTTTAGGTTTTTTAAGGATTAAGCAAAATCAATCAGTTGTTGTTTAAAGTTAATTCTTAATTTGTAACGCCTTGATATACTTTTCAAAACAAAATACGTTTGAAAACCAAAAATGTTCTTCAAAAGAGCATGCTGACAAATTTTACAATGCTGGTGTATATTTGCGTGTTCCCCACAAGAATTTAAAAAAAAAATGTTTAACTTTGGTTAGTGTAGAAATGTGGACCTCAAAATATGTGAGGATGTCAGGTCCTGGCTGGGGGCCTCTGGCCTTCTCTATGGGCCTTCTCTATGGGCCTTCTCTATGGGCCTTCTATATGGGTGTAATCTATGGGCCTTCTCTATGGGCCTTCTCTATGTGACTTGTTTGTTCTTCCCAGTTGGGGGCACCCCAAGTTACTCTGTTTTGTTGGCTTGTGTGGTTCTTTGTCGGAGTAATTCTGTAGACTACTCCTCAGATTATGGTTTGGCTCGCCTTTTTTGTTTTGCTCTGCTTAGTTTTAGTGTAAACAATAAAAAGGATGTTTTTCTGCACTACCCGCTCTGTTCATCGTGTCCTGCCTAAAAAGAACAGTGACAGAGCAGAGTAAAGCTAGACTGAGAAGTGGAACTTGTGTAATTTGGCTCGAGTGTGGAGATTGTTTGAACGTTTATTTGAGTAGCAGCCATCTGTCCCACTCCTATTTTGCTCCAAATTTGAAAGAGGTTCGGCGCTTTGGCAGCATGTTTTATTTTATTCTTTAGATCGAAGCATAGTCTAAAAAGGCAAAAAGTCCAGAGTGGGATTTCTGACTGCTTAACTCTACTTATGTACTCTGCGCTGCGTACCTCACAAGCAATATTTCAGTCACTACTATCCCAGTCTGGAGAGAATTAAGTGTCCTGTCGTAGAGAACTGACATTTACAAAAGGGTTAGGTGCTTTATTACATTGACATGGACGCGTTTGTTCCGCATGTTTTCCTACTCCAATGACAAAAACAAAACTTGAATCAAGGACAGACATACACCTGAATAAGCAGAAAAACCTAGCAAGCAGACTGTCTACAAAAAGCGTGGTAATTTTCAAATGGTAAAACCAAAACAATCCTTTAATTAAACCTGGGAATTTATAATGTAAACCTATTGTTTCATTTAAATAATAACTAGTCATGTTCTTGAATGAAAGTCACCTTGCTGGTTACTGTATATTCTGTAGAAAATAGGAAATACGTATATTTTCGTAGTTAACAAAAGTGGGGTAAAAGGGGCAAAAAAATAGAATAGAATAACAATCCAATTTTAGGACTTAGTATAGAATTGTACATATTGGAACGATTTATTACGACTAACAAGAAAATCCTGTGAGCTGCAGACACTTTATTCAAGAGTAAAAATTTTTTTTACAGACGAATTACCTTGAAGTATATAATTTCATTATACAATTATACATATATTTTTAAGTAAGTCCAGTGTATTTTTATCATCACCTGGGGGCTCAGTCTCTCTAAGCCTGAACAATTTGATCCCTTGTCTGGGTTGGCCAGTAAATGTGACAGGTCACTCCTTATGCAAATTAGGTATTGTATTTTACATTCTGCATCTTGAAGGCAAAACAGACGAAGTCACCATTCACAGAACACTATGCAAACAAAAATTACCAACAGAACCAGCCCAGAACTGTTAAAAGTTCCCTATAAATGTTACACTGAAAAATCAACATTAGTTAATACTGGAAAATGTGCTGTGCAGACTTGTGTCATTGAGTCATGTTTAACTGGCTAATTCACACACAGAACCCTGCATAAATAGCAACATGTATTTTAAGGCAACACAGACATGCCTTTTAAATGATTGTGAAGAGAGCTGGGTTTTTCACTAATACACTATTTGTTTTGTAGTAATGCAGTTAAATCCATTAGCTTATGTCATGATTTATGGTGCCATTTAGATAAACATTCACACTGAAAAGGTCAAACCACAGGTATCAAACATACAGTGCAGGTCCAGTATAACACACAGGTGGTTGGATTAGGAAACGGTATTTAATGTCAATGCTGAACCCCATTTTTGATGTTATAGACTTAATTTATAACTGATAAGTAAATGTTGGCCATAATTTTACACACAACATTGCATATTGAAAAAAAAGCTAAAAACAATGTGTGCCAATTTATTGAAAATAAAAAACTGAAATAAAGAACATAAATGATTGGAGTCCACAAATTATTGGACACAATTGTTTGGACACGATTTAGAAAGACACACAACTGTATATGTAAGGTCCAACATTTGTCAGTATAAGTACACTGACAAAGCATAAACCCAGCAGTAAATGCAGTCCAAAGAACAGAACTGTGTCATGGCACAGATTTGTGAAAGTTAACAACAACATTGTTAAAGTACTAAAAGTCCCAGGATCACTGTGGACTCCATCATTGTGTAACGAAAAATGTGTGGAGTCACCAAGACTCCTCCCACTGCTGGCCTTCCGGCCAAACTAGGTGACCGGGCTAGAAGTGGTTTGGCTCAAAGAGGAGACTGAGAACACAATGGCCACTCTAACAGAGTTTTTCTGAAGGGATGGGAAGACCTGCCAAAAGACACCTATTTTTGTATCACTTTTATTCAGGCCTTTATGATAGAGTGCTAAGATGGAAGCCAGTTTTCTTTAAAAGGCATATGAGATTTAATTAGGAATTTGCCAAACAACACTTAAAAGACTCGGAGAGCATGAGAAAACTATTACTGTTAGGTATGAATACCTAAGTGTTACATCTGGCGAAAACCAGGTAGCGGCCATCACCTGTCAAAGATTAGGCCTATGGTGAAGCATGGTGGTAGAAGCATCATGCTTTGGGGATGCATCTTTGTGGCAGGGACTGTGAGAATGGTCAGGTTGAGGGATGGCTGAACAAAACAAAATACCTGTGGTCCTTAAAGAAATTACATCTGGCCTCAGACTCAGACTTTTAACGTCTCAAACCACACATGCCAAGAAAACGCTAGAGTAGCTTTGGGATAAATCTGTGAACGTCGTTAAGTGAACCCTATTGAGAATGTGTGGGGTGGTCCGAAGATTGCAGTTAAGGACTCTCTCCATTAAATCTGGCAGTGCTTAAGAGAACATACAAGGAGGAATAGTAGAAAGTGCCGTAATGCTGGTGTGCAAAGATGATGAAGGGAATACTCAAACAGACTGCCAAATAAGCTTCTACAACATGCCAAATGCTGGATTTGAAAACCTATGTACTGTATCGGGAGATATCTCAGCTTCATATTTTTAATAAATTAGCTAAAATTAATAGAAACATTTAATTATGGGGTATTGTGAGTAGGCTGATGGCAAAATAAAATAACGTAACAGAGTTGATTTATACATTACAACAATAAAACAATCGTAGAGTGAAGGGTTGTGTAAATAAAAGCTAGTCAGGGAGCATATAAAAAAAAAAAAAAAAAAATCTTTCACATCTTGACCGCCAGGAAACATAAAACTATTTGAGTACAGCCCTCTGGACCTTATTAGAAACCAAATGTGGAGACCAAAATGCTCAAGAGCTCAAGAATTATCACAATTAAATTTTACCACTGACTAATTTCAATACTTACAGATGGCTGAAAAGCACTCATAAGTCTGTCTAAGACAGCAGTCAGCCTATCAACTGGCTTGTGAATAATGCCATGTGTTCAGTCAGTGTGAGCCGTTTACAGTTCAGTCGTTATGTATTTACCTATACTTCATTGTCTTATCTTTTCCAGTGAGAACCTTGAATCCTTCTTTCCACTCTTGTATCCGGGTGTACAGTAAGCCTCTCTCCATAATCGAGAGGAAAGCGCTAGATCTCCAAACAGGCCTGGGACAGATCCCCGACAGATCACAAAAATCCCAATGGCAAGCCGAAGCACCAACCTGCTCACTGTCACCAGTCCAGACTCCAGGTGTTTGGAGTCAAATTCCGCTACATCTACCCGGCAATGGAGACGTTTGCCAGGGCATTGTGAGATGACGTGTGGCCTGGCCAGTCCTTCTCCTTGGTGGCTCCACACACAACAGACGTAACCGCCTGGAGTTCACACAGTGTGGTCAGGCACACTAACCTTTCACATGGCCTGGACGTCCAATGCACAGCCCCTAGACTGATACACCAGAACTACCCAGGGGGAGCAGCGTGGACAGAGGGGAAAGGACAGGACTTAGAGGCCCAAGGCTCCAGAGGAGTAGAACACGCCGCAGGTGTGACCGACACCCAAACACATGGCTAACTCACAACCCCGGCATTTTCTCTGAATATCATCTTCTGGACCAATAACAGGCAAAACTCTACAGGATCTTTCTTGCGCTCCCTGACAGACGGTCAGGTGCACAGGATTTAATTGCTCTTGTGGTGTATATGAACAAGATACATCACAGTCTGCAGAACAATGTGAGACTTCGTTGGAATTACAACAGTGATAATTGTGAAGACAGTGTTGTGTTTGCAAGGCGATGTTCCACATATCCAAAGTGCTTTAGACATGAATGATAAAGCAAGTACACCACTGGGAAGATTAGTCTTAATAATTCATGGCAAGTTTGCTCAACACACAGAGGGAATGATGAACAAAATGCACAGTAATGCCCAACACACAGAGGGAATACTGAACAAAATACACAGCAAAGCCCAACACACACACAGGGAATACTGAACAAAATGCAAAGGAAAGCCCAACAAAGAGAATACTGAACAAAATGCCAAATAAGCCAACACACAGGGAATACTGAACAAAATGCACAGCAAAGCCCAACACACATAGGGAATACTGAACAAGATGCACAGCAAAGCCCAACACACACAGGGAATACTGAACAAAATGCAAAGGAAAGCCCAACAAAGAGAATACTGAACAAAATGCCAAATAAGCCAACACACAGGGAATACTGAACAAAATGCACAGCAAAGCCCAACACACATAGGGAATACTAAACAAGATGCACAGCAAAGCCCAACACACATAGGGAATACTGAACAAAATGCACAGCAAAGCCCATTCCATTGTGTCTGTTACATGACGGGCAGGATAGACATCCCCTCCCTGCAAACCTGTGCGGAGCGACCAAGTCAAGTTCAGTAGACAGACAGAGGGAGAGAAAGCTCCTTATTAAACAGAACAGGGCGAAGGGCGAGTGTGCTCAAAAGAGGGGTTATCCAAAGGCTGGGGGCATCGTCACCCAGACAGGAGGTTCTGTTAAACCTCCTGATAGATCGAGTGGGGGAGGCGGTGGCAGAGAACAGAGGCTGGTAATAGTAGCGCTCTAACGGACCACAAGGGCCATGTACACTGAGGAGAGACCGGAACCCTAGACGCAGCCCACCAGACGGACACTTTGTTCATCAAGCCTGAGCTTCCATGCCCTCAACCCCCGCTTTCTCTCCCCCTCTCGGCCCTGAGCCGCTACCCCCCTGCCGCCTCGCAGGGGCTCTCTCTGTCTCTCTCTGTCCCTTTCTGTCTCTCTCTGTCCCTCTCTGTCCCTCTCTGTCTCTCTCTGTCCCTCTCTGTCTCTCTCTGTCCCTCTCTGTCCCTCTCTGT
>JACXGK010002835.1:0-50529 GCA_016801125.1 Novumbra hubbsi
ATGTAGCACCACTCATCATTGCTGTTATTACCGTGGCGGCAACGGCGCCGGGGAAGACATACACCAGGGAAGGTGGTCCATGCTGGCTCAACTGGTACCAGTCCAAGGCCCTGCTTGCCTTTGTGATCCCAGCCCTGGCCATAGTGGCCATCAACCTGGTGATCCTGATTGTGGTTCTGTACAAGATGCTGAGTAGAGGTCTTGGGGACACCGGTCAGACAGATGAGAAACATGCTGTGGTGGTCATCGCCCGATGTCTGGCTATTCTGACTCCCATCTTTGGCCTTACCTGGGGACTGGGAGTGGGAACCATGGTTGATCCAACAAATCTAGGAATCCATGTTGTGTTTGCAGTCTTCAACTCATTGCAGGTAACTATGTGTATTTACATGTTTACATGGACAATATAATACATCATTCACAAAATAGCATCCAACGATAAAAAATATATTTTGTACCACGTAGGGTTTCTTCATTTTGGTGTTTGGAACACTTTTAGACAAGAAGGTATGTGTGCCCTCAGAACCCAATTATAACTGTTATTATTGAATATTGACTCAAATTCCAAGTGATACTTTTTTTGCCTGTGCTTGTAGATTTGGGAAGCTCTAGCAGGAAAATTATCTTTTATAAATTTGTCATCCAACCGGACAAGGGTCAGTATATATAATTATCCTAATCTAAAGTAAATACATTTTGAATGCAACATACAACGTACAGCAGAAGTATTGTTTTTTTTATATTAATATTAATGATTTTGTACTTTCTGTAAAATTATACATAATGTTGCCATTTCAGAGCACAACTGATGAAACATTATCATCCAGTGGATTCCCCAACTTTATGAGAAGAAGAAGAAGTAAGAGTTAAACGTTTTATTTTGTGTTGAGCTCAATCAAATTAACAAACACTGGTTTTTTTATCTTAAATATATTTTTTGGCCATGATACTTGCATTTAAGTCTTTCTGTATGGTTGCTGGTTACTATCTCTGTCTGACCAATGTTTTTCTTTTGGGGTTTTTTCAGATGTTTTCAATGTTTCAGTGCCTTCTGAATCGGGGATTACAGATTCACAGCAACATTCTTAAGGATCAGATTTTTTCTCCAACCAATAACCTATTTTACAAGTTTGGAAACCAATGAGAAAACTAGTTTCTTACAACACATGGCATCTTCCTTTTTTGTTTCAATGTAGTGTATGCAGCTTATGGCCTCTAGTTCAATTAATGCTTTGTATTTCTTTTTAACTGGTCAAAGTAAGCTTTCCGGCCACTAAACCTCTTACACATACCTAGATATTATTTTTCATAAGGTGGACATAAGATAGTAAGCCTATTAAAAAGAATAGTTACACATTGCTAAAATGTCATCACTTTTGAGAAAGCAACCTGAAGAGATGAAGCTGAGCATGTTGAAAATATGTAAAGATGTAAATGATTTTTAAATATGTTGCACACCTGCAGATCGACCGACGGGGTCGGAGAAGGCCAATTAATATTGAACAAAAATCTCCTGCACACTGTCCAACTGTAAAATAAATGTGATCACAGTGACAGTACACAATTGGCACCATAAAAAATACAAATGTAGTTGCTTTTAAATAGCTATTATATTGAGGAAATATACAATGTAGGGAGTGCTGGTACTAGCTTGGGTGCAGGGGTTGTTTACAATTTACCTATTGATAGGGGGAAAGTAACAGACAGCTAATTAGCAATAGCAGTGTATGTCAATGTGGGGACAAATATAAAACATTGTGACATTTAATATTTAATGTATGTTGATATTGATCAGCCTTACTTGGCTTTCAGGTAGAAGCTGTGCAAGGTTCTGATGGTTATGTACGTGAGGCATTAGTAGCAAGCACCATACCTGCCATGCAGTAGTATTCAATTATCACACATTATGTCACGGTTTTAAACAATCGTTTTTAGGCTGAACTGCTCCATACTTCCTCAATATATTGTCATCAGTGCATTACTAAGGTGCTTGGGAAGGTGTTTTAGAAGAATAATAGCAGGGATTTTTCTAAGGGAGAGGGAATGAGTGGGTAGGCATGTCTGGCGGTAAAGAGGGGCTATAATGTAATATATCTGGTTAAATTTGGCACACATGTTCAGGGTTTCATTGTCTGGCTATCCTTGTGATATATCATATACATTTGAAATCAGTGAATGAAGTATTTTGTTATAGACATCTGGAATACATTTATTGGCCCTAGAATAGGGTGCATCATTTGAGGGGGGGACTGCATATTTAAAGTTTGTTTCTGTTTTAGTTTGGTTTTTCTGGTATCAAATAATGATGCGTCAATTGTTGTTTATATTAACTCTATTTACTCTATACCCTTAACTGTAAATTATGCTGTAGAGTATAGTGTAATGTTGTACAGTATGTTAGTATATATTACACATACACACACACATGCAATTCTATGTGCGCTGAAAATGTGATTTTCAATTGTTGAAAATGTAAGTATTGTAATTCTGCCTTTATTCGCCTTTAAAGTGACAAAATCCACCCAGAGTACATTTGTATGTAGCTCTATGGATACATGATTGTATTTTATTGAATTGTATTGTTGTTCTATACTTTTCAAATATGTAACAGTTTGGGTACTACTTGAGTTTTTGTGACTTGTTTTTCTTGAACCTTTTATTCTCTAACACTGCATTCCTCGAGCACTAATGCAATAAATTAATCGATTTTAATGGCTTTGAACATCACGCTTTCTTATAGACAAAACCAAACATTCTCACCCAGTGCAGAATTGGATGATTCCTCTAACAGTAAGGATACACATGGGAGGGTTCTTTCACTGACTTTCACCCATTTGTATCATATTCTGCGAGGGCTGCGGCACCTTTCTTCCCACAACTATAACTGTCAGGATCTTGTTAGACTTTAACTGTTTTGAGGGAATAAAGGAAAATCAGAGTCGCAAGGAAAAACGAGTAATGAAACAATAACGGGCAGATGATGTAGGCTTTATCATATTTTTAAACGCAGTTAACGCAATTTTCTTATCACAAGCTAAATTGTGAAAATCTATGAAAAAACAGATATGATTCAGGATCTAAGTATGATGAGATCTGTGCACTCCTTTTGTGTATAAAACTTTGTTATATATTGGCTACTGCTCCATGGATGGAACAATAATCTTCTGAACTACACTGCTCAAAAATATTAAGGGAACACCTAAACCACACATCGGCTCTCTGTGAAATAAATAAATTAAAGATCAAAATCTTTACTGTAAGTTGAGTCATTCGTTGGTTACAAAAGCTGGGCAAACGTTTGAGTCAATGAGAACAGGGGCATGGATGTGGGACACCACATGTTGAGGGTCAGGGTGGAGAAAGTGAAATTGTCCAACCTGACAGTCAAGTCTCAAAGCACTTCATAATCAAGGGGGTGAATGCAACAAGTTGAAAGTAATTTAAGCTTGATGCAGTCGAGTGCTTTGGAACTGGCAGAATGATTGTGGTCTTGAAGCATGAAGGGACAACGGCTTGCTTCAGTGACAAGTTAAAGATGTTCGTTTAGACTTCAGCCAGCTGCCTAGCACATACTCTAAGCTCTAACCCTAACCCTAGCACATACTCTAAGCTCTAAACCTAACCCTAGCACATACTCTAAGCTCTAACCCTAGCACATACTCTAAGCTCTAACCCTAACCCTAAACTCTAACCCTAACCTTAGCACATACTCTAAACTCTAACCCTAACCCTTACACATACTCTAAACTCTAACCTTAACCCTAACCCTAGCACATACTCTAAGCTCTAACTCTAACCCTAGCACATACTCTAAACTCTAACCCTAACCCTAGCACATACTCTAAGCTCTAACCCTAACCCTAAACTCTAACCCTAACCCTAGCACATACTCTAAACCCTAACCCTAGCACATACTCTAAACTCTAACCCTAACCCTAACCCTAGCACATACTCTAAACGCTAACCCTAACCCTAGCACATACTCTAAACTCTAACCTTAGCACATACTCTAAGCACGCTCCCGGGAACCATCAGGACCGGCGGCCTTGCGTGAGTTCACCCTGCTTAGTGCAGAAGACACCTCCGTGATGGACAGGCTGAGGGTAGTGACATCCATGGGGAGCTCAGTTTTTATGGCTCGGTTTTTGTTGTCCCTGTCAAAACAGGGGTAAAACGTGTAGAGTAAATACACGCAAGTCAGATTTTTTTTTTTAGACCTGCTACGGTGTCAGGGTCTTTTGCAATGGATGTGCACTAAAAATTACAATATAGAGTTTCGCACAATATGTGATCATTAATCATGCTAGCATTGATCTTTTCCAGACCAGACTATTCTTGACTGTTGTATGTCCGTTTTTGTTGTTGTTTTTGGACATTATGCTTTCATCTAAATTAAGTTGTAGTTTATACCTTTCTACTTTTTTTTCTATCATATAAATATTAGAAAAGCATACTGTCGATAAACAGGCTAGCTTGGAGAGAGAGAGCACTAGGGAGAATTCGTTTTAAGTAGGATTTCTGAAATTATAAGGTGATGTTAATGTTTTAATCTTCCTGAATATTGCAACCACCCCAACACAGTAGGTGGCAGTAATGCACCAATTCTCCCGAATGCTCCCTCAAAAAACATACTGAAGGAGATTTTCCGACCTGTTGAGCTGGGTTAGACTGCCGGAAACTCACGAGAAAATACACGTGCAAAAAGGAGCATGGCAGGCAAAGTGGAAGATGTGGCACTAGATCGAGTGCAGGTAATGTATAAAATATAATTTAATGGATGTTAATGTTTTTGTAGTGATATGGGTGCTAGGAGAATTGGAGTCTATCAATAGGTTAATTTGTAGACCACCTATCTGTAAACGTTGAATGCTAAAGTTAGTTATCTAACTAACCAACAAGCTAATGTTAGCTAGCCAGCGTATTCAGACGGATAGCATATTCAGAAATACGAGGAAAGGGATTTAGAATTTGTTTCTGTTCAAAAGAGAGACCCTTAAGGATTGTACACCTTGTACATCTTTGTCTAAGTTAAACTGCCTATTGACCCTTTGTATTTTTACTGCGGCTTCTAATGTAACCAGTCAGCGCTCTCGCTGTGCCATCACATGTCATTTAGTTAAAAACTCCTTTATAACAAATAAATGTTGCGGTCTCGATATGTATGTCCTATACGTAACATTGCATAGGACTAATTTCCGTTTTACCTAAATTACACGATATAGCGGAGGGCAGACTTGGTTTTGGGCCTTATCGGGGATTGATAATTATGTTAACGTTACTTGAGTGCCGCATATTTGTTTTACTATTTTTTTTTATCATTAATTGTTTAAGACTGGGTTTGTGACTAATTCTCTACTTCCTCGTGAAACTATTTTTCCTACCCTGGTCCGGATTGAATTGGCCTTAGTTTGCCTCGCTTTGAAATATGACCACATTGCTAAATTAGGCTAATATCCAATAGCAATACCTAGTAGAAAATGTTCCCCTAATTTGACCGTTGATGATTGCTATTAGCTAGGTAGTTGGTCAGTGAAGGTTAACCTTTAGAGATGGTTGTTTTTAAGCATTAGTAACGCTTAAAAACGCTGCTTTAAATGGGCACCAATAATATTGTGACGAAAGCTGCGATTATGAATATCCCGAAGTCGCTCACAAGCTATTAAGCTTTTTAGACACTATTTAAAAATATATATATATTTATTATTGGGCACTTTCAGCATTACGGATTTGACATTTACAAACCAAATCTGGAAGTTGTTAGATATGCGTTGTTGTTTAAACCTGAATTGAGATTTAGTTTTGTTGGTGATTTATATGTCTTGTCATTGCATTTGCAGTTGAACTGCTTTTGAGTAGTTTTACGTTTTGAATATAGGTAAAGAAAGCTGTTCAAGCTCTGCAGGCTTTCTTGAAAACCAAATCCACATCAGACTCCCGGCTCCTTGATGAGAGCCAACATATCACCCTCCTCATCACCCTGTGGAAGATCCCCAAAAAAGCCCAGACCATCCGCATGTAAGTCTCACTTGCTACAAAAATCAACAGAGAATATTTTGCAAGAAAATCCCTGTCCTGGAGCATGGATAGTGTACTAACCACGTTTCCTCTCTCAGCCCCTTATCGCATGGCTTTCGTACCGACACAGACGAGGTGTGTCTGTTTACCAGAGATGAACCCAACATGACTTCTGACCAGACCCAGAGGTTCTACAAGAAGCTCCTGGCTGAGAGAGGGGTCAAGAACATCACAGAGGTATTTATTCATTATTTTTGTTTGAGGGAGGTTAGCATTCAGGAATTGATGGTCACAGCACTTCCCCTGTCCAGTGCATCTCATCCGAACTACTGTACTCTTGCTACTGTTTGGTCTTCCAGTGAGATCAAGGGCACTCCAGCAAACCCTGGCCTTCAGTCTGTGTTGGTCGTGGGCAAAGATGGTGCCATAGTGACTCAAAGTATATCCAGACGGACCTCCCTCTCTAGTGGAGCCTGTCTCTACAACTTTGAAACACTCGCATGCTATCATGTAGTGATTTAAATGAGCGCATCTGCAGTTTTCAACTGGCTGGTGTGTGCTCCCTGTGTCTATCTTCAGGTGATCCCGTACAAGACACTGAAGACTGAGTACAAGCCCTTTGAGGCCAAGCGACGGCTGCTGGGGAACTTCGACATGTTCTTGTCCGACGACCGCATCCGCAGACTGCTGCCCTCACACATTGGCAAGCACTTTTACGAGAGGAAGAAGTGAGGTTCCCCATAATCGGAAACGGATATTTTCCGAATGCGATTTTACTTTTGTCACATGAATTCTTAAGGCATGTTTGTGCTGGTTCGTACAGAACTCTGTGAGGCCGGGGAGGGGTGTCCCATTGATGCCTCTCCCTGTTTCCTCTCTTGGCCCAGCAACATTGCGCCTAGTGGGTTTCCCTGGTTTTGGGATAAATAGAAACACCAAGGCCCAGCTGGCTGGCCTGTCATCATGTCCATCTAATCACCCCTAGCTTCCCTCCGTAACCGAACGATGTGATGGACTGGTACTTAATGTATTCAATCGTTGTTACCTTCTTGTACTGGATAAGCGTTTGAGCTTAGCCAAAAGTATAGGCTGCTTTCTAGACTTTCCATGGTTTAATAATGGGTTGGGTGGGATTGATCTTCATCACTTAGAGAGCCTCTGTCAGTGAACCTGCAGAGCAAGAAGCTGGCCTTGGATATTCAGAGAACCATCCAGGGAACAACCATCTCCATCTCTAACAAAGGATGCTGCTGGTGAGCCCTCGTTTTTTACTTTACACAACCGCACCCCAGCAAACCCGGTCCTTCAGTCAGTGTCGGTCGTGGGCAAAGATGGTGCCACAGTGACTCAGAGTATATCCAGACGGACCTCCCTCTCTAGTGGAGCCTGTCTCTACAACTTTGGCACAAAATGGCGAGTTACTTACTGCCAAAGTTAATTTGCATCTACTGTACATTTGCGTATGCATTAATCCATACTCTGCCGTTTAACATGCGGCTTGTGTTTCAGCATGACCCGTGTGGGCCACTCTGGAATGACTGCAGATGAAATATCAGAAAATATTGAATCAGCTGTTAGCACCATTGTGACCAAGATATCTATGGTGAGTTTGCTGCCAGTTAATTGTGAACACTGTACTTGTTATTTGTTATGAATTGGTCAGGTTCTGAACCCACCCTGCTATGTAAAATTTTGACCCAATCTGAAAATCGCCTCGACTCTCTGTTGTTTGTGGGTAATATCTGGGCCTATAGGACTGGTTTGTTTACGGTTTAGCCTAACCTAACCAAACCCACCACATTAACAATATGCCAGTCAGTTTCATGATACACATAGTAAATAGTATCGATGTATTTGGCAGCATAAAAACATTACTTTCAATATGGTTGTGATCTAAAGCTATGAGGAAATGTACCTGATGTTTTAAAGATGGATCCTGTGTCATCTCCTTGCAGAAGGGACCGTTGATAAAGCTCATCCACCTGAAGAGCCAGTCATCTGTGGCTCTGCCCATCTTCAATTCACAATTGAGTCACCTGCAAATATTAGAGACCCAGAAACAGGCCAAGGTAGGACTAACAAAGTCACTCGCATTGGGAAATGGTTTGGGGGATATTAGATCATTATTAATAACAGTCTTTCAAGTCACAGCCCTGGGTAGCAATGCTGCACACCGGAGCTGGGCCAGTTGCGTCCCATAAGGAAAAACACTTTCTGGTTTGTGAATTTCAGACAAAAGCCAGCCAACAAAAGTCTGATAAGAAGGAACCGATGTTAAAAGAGAAGAGCGACGCTGCTGTTCAGATGGATGAAGAGATTCCACAGCTGGTCCCTATGGTAACACCAAGCAAAAAGGCTAAACTGGAGGTTGGTAGCTTAGACATACTACCATGTTATAAATGGATGTTGTATATTGATATGATAAATTAGTCCAGTTTGGTTAAACTAAATATTTTGAAAATTACTATTGCACTGTTTTGGGACATGATTCACTATTGGCATGATGTCCAGTGCTTAATGACAAACTCCTAAAGAAAGAGAAAATGTTGTTCCTCAATTAATTGTCTTTCTGGTCCCTGTAGAAGCCGATGGAGAAGAAGCTTGAGAAGGCGCCTAAACCCACAAGAGAGAAGAGTGTGAAGGCACGAGGCAGAATTACAAAGAAGGCTTCCAAAAACATCTCGCAAAAACTGAGAAGAAAAGTTCCCTCATCTTAGTGTGCTGTTTTGTCTCTTCAGCTGAATGAAAGGCGCCACTCTGTCTACATGGAATTCTGTCTTCATACTGATATAGGCAGTTATGAATATGTGCAGCTGCCGACAAATCACCAAATGATTTGCTATTTCTTGTCATCCCCATTTAACTCTTTGTATAAGCTCATCTTGTAAATTAAAATTTTACCACAACATATATTTTTCCCATTCGTGATATATGGTGTGCTCAGTTAATATTGCCTTGGATATAATTTTTATATTTACAAATGTTTCGTGTAATGAAAGCCAGATATTAAGCAGTGTCAAGTTGAATATGGGTAGTGCTTTTACAATGCAATAGCCTTGAATGATGTTTGCCATAGAGGACTCGGTCGGTTCTGTTGGTATCGTATGACCAGGCTATTGATGCGATAACAGCGTGGTTGTGCATCTGCTGCCAGGCCCTTTTAGGCCTTGTTTGTCTTTCTGTTGCTACAGACCAGGAGGCTGATCATTCTGTTTGTATTGTGCTTGTCTAATTGCAATGTCTAACATTTAGAAAATATTGATAGCTTGCGATATGATGCGCTGTCATATGTACATTGGTGTCGCTTTGTTTGCTCAGATGCCCCAAGTATTTGCTAAATGTCTGATCTGCTTTTGATCATGGTTGCGCTGGCAGTGTAACTGCTGCCGTGGATTTGACATGTAAATGGGCCCGACCTAAACAGTGTGTTTTGACGACACTTGCCCAATGTCTGCTCCGAGGTCTGCTACCACTCCCTGGTTGGTGTCGGTTACCGGCTGGAATTACATGGGCTGATGGGAGTGGCCTTCGGGGTGCACAGACGGCAGTCACGCTCACCTGCCACTCAGGGGAGGTGTACATGTTAAGGGAAGCTAGTTGTAGTGGGCTTGAGGGGAAAGGTACACTAGGTTGATCAAATATTAATGGATACTCTGGTTTGATAGGAGTTTCCTTTATTTGAAGATGGCATCATCAGAAGATCTTCCTAGATCAGAGGATTCTGTGAGGAAGGTTCTGTGCTCGGAACCAGATTTGAACACCCCAGAGCCACCTCGCTGGGCCTACTTTCACAAACCTATCATTGTCATGGTGATGGGAGCCCTGATGCTGGGCGCAGGTGCGGTGCTGTTCCTCTTCCACTCTTCAGGTGTGATGGATGCCCCCCACCCCATGGCTCCGGTCTGCCTGTCTGTTGGTATGATGTTTGTCGTGGTCGCCCTGGTCTGGATACCTGTTCTGAAGGACAAGCGAAGATGTATGAGAATGGGGAGCAGGAGCTTGAGTCAGTCCCTCAGCACAGAGTGACGGACAGAGAAAAGGGAATTGTTAATTATGTACTTGCTCCTTTGGTATAGTGTGCTTAAATCATAATTTGTTATTTTGAATGATATATTTGACTTTAGTACATTTTCTATTTAGACTCGTGAGGTCTGAGCAGTTGATTTAGATTTACTCAAGGGAAGTACAGAAATAACCAGTTCTCTTGTCTTTTTAAGATTTTCAACAAAGGATTTGTAGATACCCTAAAACCTGAAGATTATGTGTTGTCAAACGGTCCCTGAATACCAGAGGTGACTGTACTTTGAACGATGTAACCTACACTTCTGTGTCTGCACGTTGCGTTGCTATCCGACAAACTAAAGGCGCGTCAGTGCACCGCACCAGCTTCTGTAGTCAGATTTCACCACTTTGTGGAATGACATACTTTCTGGACTTCAAAGGAGCGCTTGTTTTTAATCAGTTGCAATGCCACAAATACTAGTAAAAGACGTGGAGGTCCTGGAAAGGAGATATCGGGGAGTTGGTCGTTGTAAGTGTGCTTTCTGGTTTGCTGTAGTTCACGACATAGTCGGAGTGTCCGTATTGCTGATCGGGGTGTTTGCAGACATATTCTGCCACGACTTGTTTGTCTATTCCGGAGCCGTCATTATCTTCCTCAGTCTCATTTGGTGGGTGTTTTGGTTCTCGGGTAATATTGAAGTGCCCCCGGAGGAACTGCAGGATGACGTTGGCTTGGTCAAATTAAAGAACAAAGGGTTCAGTGGGGTTGTCAGGAAAGTCTCCAACCGTCTCACGAACGGAATAAGGAACTCATTCAGAAGGAATCCAAGGGCCAACAGAGAGGGACCCCAAACAATTGATGGAAATGGTACTGTTAACTGGCAGCAGGCTCCTGTCAATTTGTCGGTTATTTATCAGAACACAACCAACGCTTCACATATTGGACTTACCAGGGAAACACTGGCAATATGATTGAACAGGTAATTTCAAGTTTATCTATTGGCAATGTAATAATAAATCAGGTAAATTTTCTACACTAATAGTTTGCAGTCGTTAGACGTTTAAAGGAATCATAGTTATAGGGCAGAAAATGAGAAAGAGAAGTGTGCCTGGCTGGTAATGATTGAACAACATCAAGGTCACTTGAAATAGTCCATACCTACACCTTGTTGATAAAATGGCAGACTTTGGACTGTGTGTGGTGGAAGATGCTTGTGCTGATAATGCAAATGGCATGCACATGAAAAAAGTTTGAATACATTTATGTTTTGAGAATGTTTTACAGTATCTTGCATAAATGCTGCGTACACTTTAGAAAATGTTAACGTGTAGACATTCTTAGGAAGTAGGTGAATCTCTTGACATATGTATGTTTTTGCTGTTGTTCCATACAGGTTCAAATCTCTTCTAGATTCCACACCAGTCTGCAGTGACCTGAAGAACATATGTATTGCACACTATAACCCTACCATCACCTGAGTGATGAAATCTTTCTGATTTCTGATCTACAGTAGTTGTTCGTAACATGGAACATTTGAAAAGTGTCACTATGAATGAAACACTCTTGTACAATAGCATGTTTAATAATTATTTTTTTTGTGAAATGTATAGCTAAATCATATATACAGTGAATCTAATGAATTATTTATTTTACACATGAAACGCCACTTGCAAGCTCTCAACATTGCAGCACAAATATAAACATCAACATACAGTAGCTTTCAACTGTTAGTGTCACGACTTGATCAGAAATGATGTGCATTAGATTTATTCTGTAACTGTGAGCTTCACTTGTAAGATACACTCAAAATTCACAGGCTTTAAAAATCAATTTTAAAACATTTCTGAATATTCCCTCTCCAGGGGGGGAAGGGGGGTTTCTTGAAAACCTGTGAATTCAGCATATACTCTGTCATTTATAACCGGCTTCATGACCCTCGTCAAGGCGGCGGTTTGACCTCTTTCTCCTGTCCTGAGCGTTGCCATGGCTTCCTGCCATGGAAGACACTAGAAGAGCACTGCTAGCTCCCTGCCTTCCACTCGCTTGTTGCTCCATGTGAAGATGCTTGCGTGCCCAGCACCGAACACATCGAAAGCACGTACGGCTAAGTGGAGATATGATCTATGATGGTTCAGTCAGAGATGTTTCACGTTATCAGTGTATAAAATTGAAGTTAACACTATTAAAAAGTGGATGTTGACTATTCTCTGGCGTGTTTAATATGAATGTCTACATTGAATGTAGTGTAAATGTGCACCTCTTTTCTGTGATGAGTAACTCACTGCAGTTAGCATGGTTCTTAGCTTCTGAAATCCCACCCGTTTCTGTGTGGCATAGGGATTTCCCCTCCATTACACCTCATTTACATTTCTGTACCCATTTTTAAACAAGGCCCCCATAACCCTCCAGCCAATCTCAGTAACTGACACTTGAATTTCAGATCTAGCTCTTGATTGCATTATTCTGTATTGCCATGTCAGAAGAACAGTGTGGACCAGGATACTACTATGATGGGTTGGTTGAGGAGTGTAAACAATGCTATTTACGATGCAGTTCACCGCCCAGGACATGCTCCTCGTACTGTACTAAATGTAAGTACGACATGGTCTTTCTGGATTCTCGTCACAACTCGAGTACTGAAATGATAATTTAGCGGTGTGTGAAAAACTGATTTTTGACAGAGAACCTATAGAGTTGTCTTAATTTATAACGTTGGATTTATCATGTGAAACGCTGTATGCATTCAGTCTGAATACCAACATGAAGGAAGCATATCTTGTCCTCTGATTTGTAATGTACTGTGATATGAACATTATGGACTATACTGTATAATTGATGTTTTCTTCTATTGTTAACCTGTCCAGCGTCAGAGAGTAAAGGCCTGGAACCATTCAACATCCGTCTGACCCTGGTTATACTGTTTGTGTTCCTGAGTGCTTTAACTACATTTTTGCTGCTGTTGCAAGTGCTGAGGAAGAAAACCTGCAAACTCTTCTCAGTGAACAAAGGTAATTCGTAGCACAACGACATGCCGGGAACGGATACGTTACCTTGTGATGGGACGTTATCAGCAGACATTTTATGTCACAATACAAAATGCTTACTTTCAACAACAAAAAAGCCCATCTGATCAGATGATCAACCATCTGAAATGTCCTTCCAGGTGAAAGGTTCCATGCAAACAAACTATTGGTTTAGAAGACGCAATGAGAAACATCCAGTTCTCCTAAACCTAATGTTGATTGCGATTGGTGTTAATATGCCTGATTCATGGTGAGGTACCTTGTAGACAGGAAGTGATTGATTTCTGGAGGACTGTGGCCATATTTCAGTAGGTTCATGGGGTGTCCGGAGCGCACCTTGATCATTATGGGATGCTGTTGTACACTCACTGTCATTAGCAGACACACAGTTCATGCCTCTCTCTCACAATTAGGGACAGTGCTTCCACATTTGATCTTGATAGGCAATCTAACTGATTGATTCAGTTCTGTACTCCTAACCCATGTCAATGTCACCTCCCAGTATTACGACTACAGGGAGCAGAATTCCCCGGGACCGAGAGGCTCTCCAATAACATCCCTGAGCAGGCAATGGCAATAACGGGACAGGAAAACGTGATGAGTGGAGGTGAAGCCATGGTTTTCCTTGAGGCCACATACAACCAGACTCCAGACTGCAACTCCAGCCTGCCTGTCCCTTCCACTGAGGAGGGCACCACCATACTGGTTACAACCAAGACCGTGCAGATCTTTAGCCAGACAGACGGAAATACACAGGAAAGAATGCTGGGGTTTGTGGAGGTCTGACATGGTTTCTTGATTCCTCCCTAAAGAGCATTTTCTATTTGACCCGGCCATTCATTCACTCCCATGCATGTGGGCACATAAAAAGACTTACGCAGACACAAACTCAGTCTGAAAAGATAACGTTTAACAAAGTCTGTATTGATGAACTACAGATCCCAAACCATCCGCCCCCCAGTCATATGACAACGGTGTGTCTGGTCATGTGACCTGCAGCTCGGATGCTGTTTCGGTTTTACGGATACTGGCACCGATGTATCCAAACTAAATCATTTTATTACCACCAAACGACAAAACAGAGACACGACAAGCCGATCGCAGAAAGTGCTGTTTGGTATTCGTAGTGAAAAATTATCTACAAATGTGAATGCGGCTGCACTTTTATAGTTTGTAGTAACGGCAATACGCCAGGCCTCTGTAGTTCTAGACCACAAGAGCAACAGCGTCCAAAGTACCGCAGTTGTGTTCATAAAGAGAGGGCGACATCATGGAAGAATAGCTCGCTGCCTCTCAGGCTTTATATATTATGTGGTGAATCGAAATAGAGACATCTGGACTTCCACTAAATCGAACCGAAAAAACATGAACTAGTTCCTCTGTGGCGTGTCATCAACAAGATCAGACTCGGACTGTCAGAATGAACGGTGAGTTTCTTGTATCAAAACAAAACAATCACTTTTTGTGGGCATTACCAGGGTTTCCTTTTCGCATTCAGACATTACTTCTTTATCGTTTATTCACGATATATTTAGTAGTCTAGTTAGGCAGAGCGGTTTAATAGCCTCCACACACATCACTTGGTTTGGAATACGTCATGAGCTGTGACGTTTCTATTGTATATCAGCGAGAAATGATTGTCAAATAAATGTATACATATGAAACACTTAGGAACTATGCATTTAAAGGAAATACACACTGACTTGTTAATTAGTATTGTTTAACATGTTAGCATGCTATATCTATAGTTGGATAATGAGAGACATATAAAACATTGTATTATCAGTTTTAGGTGTTAATGTAATTAAATAAATTGCTCTGAAAACCTAATCAAGCAAGATCAGGGTTTAAATACAAAGCTCAGATCAGCCCGGGGTTCCAGCTGAGGGCAGTGTAATTAGCTAGCATCGTTGGAATAGCTGGGTTAGTAATTGAATTTGGCTTGTTTGTTTCTTATTCTTCCCCCAAACTTGTGATATCTAATTCATGATCATGGCCCTGCTTGGTCTCAGCCAGTCCCAGCGGACTGTGGACTGCCAATGTTAGGACTGTAGCTACAAACCAGCAACATTTGGACGTCCAGATCTTTGTCACCTACAATTGACTCAGCTTGTCACTGCTCCACACGGTCCATTGTGTTAGTGTTGCCTGTCTGGGTTCAAGACCATTAATCCTGTTCTTTCCTAATGCAACTCAACTTCCAAAATAAGGTCTGTATTATCAAGGTGTCCATATCATTGCTGTCTTTCAGAGGGAGGTTTATTGGACAATTTAACAAAGATTGCCCAACTGCACAGCCACGGGCCATATTGTTAAGGTACTGGTAACCCTTATGGCAGTGAGATTCTAAATGAACTTTTTCTGTTTCTCTGAGGGTGTGTGGGCAGTGTCATAATGTAGTGGATGCAATACTTTGCTAAAGGGCTAAAATGTTTCCTGTACTGGTTAAGGTGTGCTTTTTCTTCATGTATGTCCGCACTTTTGTTTCCTTTTGTTTACAGCACCCAGGAATGTTTGTTTCTACTCTTTAATGTGTATGAGGTTGGATGTTGGAATGTGCTTTTTTTGGAGTTACGTACATTTTACGTTTTTGTGTATGCATTAAGTTTTAGAGATTTTGTAAACATTTTGATTGTGCGTTTGTGTATGTTAGTGATTTAGTATTTTATCTGGGATGTCTCTTCTTTTTTGTCTTATATATGGTGTCAGTCTGGACACTTACCCATTCATGTGAATTGTTACGTGGTTGTGTCCAAGCTTTTTAATGGTACTGTATATAAAACAAGCACCCAGTCTTTTACACTGTCTAGTTGTTTGGTTTGCTGCTTCTAATAAAACATTTTAAAGAAAAACATAAGGATGCAAACAGATTTCCTTTCAAAATATGTTTATTCTGTGAATTGTCAAAGTAGCCACCTTTTACAGATATAACAGCCAAACACACTCATTGCTCTATGGTAGAAATCAAATTTTGTTTGAAAAGTTCGTCCCAACACTCTTACAGAAGTTCCCCCAAATGTGTTGCATTTGTTAGTTGCTTTGCTGTCCCCATTCTGCCCAGTTCATCCCAAACCAGTCTGAAGACTGCTGGGAATTCCATGTTTTAAGTCCATTGTCTTGTTCTTTTCTTCTAAGGTAGTTTTGGGGCATTATTTTGCTGTAGGATGAATTCCTGTCCAACTTGGGGTACACCAGAGGGTATTGGCGCTGCAACATGCTGTGTTGGTTTAGGGTACCACTCACTCTGCAAGTCCCCAACTCTGGATCAAGGAACCGTCATGCTTTCTCTTTCATGTTTGACAGTTGGTGTCACACACTGAGCAACCATCCTTTCACCTACTCAACGGCGTAACTAATCGCTGATGACCCAAAGATTAGAATTTTTATTTATCTGAACTTTTTCCAGTCTTTAGTAGTCCACTGGCGGTGTTTCCGGGCCCAGCCAAGCCTCTTTTTCAAATTTTGTAATCTTTGCAATGGCCATCTTACTGCCACTTACTGCCTAAAAACCTCTGGCAGTTTGCCACTTACTTTTTGTAATGACTTCTTTTAATTTAAAATATTATTTCTCACTGATAGAAATAATAATTTCATATGTTTAAAAATTGTATTTGCAAAGCAATGAATATGTTACACACAGTTTGTGTCATGTGCAAATATTTCTATTAAATCACTGAGCTTACAGGTGGATTATATAAAAGTCTAAAGTATGTCGATGAAATACCTCCATTTCCACATGTGAACTTATCTATTCTTTTGTTTATTTCCTGATAGTCCCTTAAACCTCCTTAGTCACAGAATTAAAAAGTAATACACTTATGCCAAATTATGTACTAAATGACACAATAAGATATATTTATTTAGCTTTTTCTTGTATTTGTCAATACAATTATGTTCTTTTAATCCTGTAATATGAATAAACATCATTGTCACCGTTTTTATGAGAAACTGCTGTTGGAAGCACACCTGTTATCCAGACGGAAAGAGCCAGGTGCATTGACTCCTATTCAGTTTATACTGGGCTCATCCAGGACCTGCTTACCAAACTCATAATTTGTGGGCGTGTGTTTGTGCATCCTTCTCCTCTTTAGGCACTCAGCAGAATGACACAAAGAGGCAACATCTGCTGGAGAGGCTACTGGATGCTGTCAAACAGGTGATACTAATACTCAGCTGTAATATACACCCACACTGTACAAGCAAGGTGTCTAGCAGCAGTCCTTTGCTATGGATACTCTCCACTGAAGAGGAGTGCATTATGGGCATGGTAAAATAATAATAGAACTAATAATCAGATAATGATGATGACTATAACCTGTGCGATTACTGTGCAATGCCATCGTTTAATTGACTTTTGATTGATCTGCAGGCAGAACAGTGTCCACTGTGTTGCTTTTGGATTTAGTTAGAGGTTGTGCACTTTTGCTGGCTGGCTGCATTAAGGAAGGAAGTATGTCATGGTTGGTTTTGATGCCACCCCATCATCCTCATTCTGTCTCCTCAGTGCCAAATCCGCTTTGGAGGGAGAAAGGAGATTGCTTCTGATTCAGACAGCAGGTACCATTGTGCTTTGTTATCACATAACTAATACAATTCACTGGGCGCATAACATATGTAATTCTGATCTAATCATGCATGCGTTTGTGTCTGTGTGTGTGCATGTTGGTGTGTAGTTTTGTAATCCTCTTTTGTTTGTTTCCATAACCCCCGTAGGGTGATCTGTTTATGTGCCCAATTTGAAGCTGTTCTCCAACATGGCTTGAGAAAAAATCGAGGTCTAGCTCTCACTGCAGCTGCCATCAAGCAGGCCGCAGGCTTCACAATCAAGACAGAAGCAGGTACAGTTTCATGAAACTAGAAATCACATGAGGTCACCTGATTTCAACATGAGGATGTGAGGAATAACGGGGAAAATTTGTACTCATTAAACCAGAGTTACAATGTCAATGTCCAGAAGCTGTTAAACAGTGTTGTAATGAACAGTGTTAGTGGTTTTTGTTATCTTACAAATGTGCCTCTAATGTTTTAACAGTTTGCTCAGAACAACCGTGTAGAAAATCAGAAACCCATGACAGGGCCAGGCAGTAAATCAGAAACACTGGGCCGGACCAGGCAGTATATCAGAAACGCTGGACCGGACCAGGCAGTAAATCGGAAACACTGGGCCGGACCAGGCAGTAAATCAGAAACGCTGGACCGGAACAGGCAGTAAATCAGAAACACTATACCGGACCAGGCTGTAAATCAGAACCACTGTGGACAGGGCCAGGCAGTAAATCAGATCTAATAAAAAATATTATATATGACAATGTTTTATGCAAAGAACAACCAGAGACTATTACCTTAAGATTGTCCTGAAATTCCAGCAACCTTTCTAATGCATATTACACCGTACTTTACATACCACTTGTACAAAAGGTACTCAGACGATGAAAAGGAATAATGCTACAAGGCACAGATGTAAAACGTATGTGCTCAATAAATGTAGTCCGTGTTTGACCATTTTTAAAATGCAAATTTCTAAAGAGCAATGTGCTATAGAAACAACTAAAAGTTCACCAAGTAACAGCCTGGGAAATCAGGGGCCTGAGAATACTGTATATAGGAGAGAACGTCTCTCCCCACAGGAAACAGATGCTGTAGGAAGACTGATACTGAAACCAGGTTTAGATACAGGCTATGAAACCGGAGGGTTATGCAACAGACAAAATCAAAATGTTAAGAAAGGGAAATTGTCTCTTTCTCTCTGGGCACCTGTTGTGGTGTATTAGGTTGGACTATTCTGTAGGAAAGTCCAGCCGTACACGCCCAGACTAGTTAGCTGGTTCGAAATGAAATCACGTTCTTGTAATTATCCGTAATGTTTTTTGTAGTTCAAGCTCCGTTTGATATGTTTAGGTATGAAACAGGTGAACATCTTCCATTTTAGCAAGAGGACAAGCCACAGAAGAGCCTGGCTAAGTGTCAGAAAGGGTGTTTCTCTACTCACTGTACTTTGTTAAAAAGGTGCAAAGTTGATGCAAAATGTACCAATTGGATCTTTCTTGTGTGTGTTCTACAGTCTTGTAAAGATTTCTTGGACAAAGCAATTTCTTGAACGTCCATAACAAGTTTTAGGAAAGGCTTTACTGTAAATCATGTACTTAATGACACGCAGGGTTGTGGGTTTGATTCCCACCGGAGGCCAGTAAGAAAATGGAGTCACTTATGTAATTCAGTCTCCATAAGTGTCTGGTAAATGACTGAAATGTCAATGTAAATTCAAATCAAACAATTATTTGTAATGTTAATGTTTAGAATGAGTGTTACGGTAAGGGTTAACGTTGGGGTTAGTTGATATTTAATTGGAATATTTTTGATATTTTGTTACTATAGATTGACCGTCCAAATAAAGTGCTATTGTGTTGGTCTAGTAACTGAATGTTCTCTGGTTTGAACATGTGTATTTGTGCCCTTGTACTTAAATCCTTATTGCTGTTATTAGTTGCACTTGAATGAAAATATTAAATAACTACAATTGAATTCAATTGTAACTATATCATTCAGTATTTTGGAATGAATCACTTACAAACCACACATATTGCCCAAATCATTTTTTTTATTGAAATGAAGTAACTCTGAAACTCACAAACCGTTCTCTCTTGACCTCTCTCAGAACTGACGTTCTGGTTCTATGTAAAGGAGAGCCTTAACCGCCATGAGCTTCAACGGTTCTACTCCCTGAGGTACATTTCCTCAGAACTTGGCCGAGGCCGTGCCTGGCTGCGATGTGCCCTGAATGAACACTCACTGGAACGCTACTTGCACATGCTGCTTGCAGACCGAACGCGCCTCAGGTTAGTCTCTTCTCAATTTCATTTTGGGGTCAGTCTGTTCATTCCACAGTGTCACGTTTCTTTGTCTTTGTTTTTTTTTTGTCCAGCGCCTTCTATGAAGACTGGTCGTTCATTCTGGACGAGGAGAGAGCCAGCATGCTGCCCACTATGGCGGCAGGTGAGATCATACGGAGAGAATTGGGATTCATGTACTAAAACAAGTTCTTGTGTCCGCCATTCAGAAAGCTGCTTCACGCTAAGCCACCTGTCATTGTTGAGTCATATATTTCCTCTGTGTATTCCGGTGTGTAGTCGAGGGGAAATGCATGTAAAGTATGCATAGCCTAGTCTGGCTGACACCATTGTTGAAAGTCACCCGGCTCTTCCTTCCTGTATAGACCAGCAGGTCACTTCAGCCAGTTGCCTTGTGCATTAACAGTACAGAGATGGTTGTGCAACCAAATCATAGGGGGGTGTACAGTTTGGGTTAACCACCAACATATTATCTATCCAGTGATGTGCCAAGACAGGCTGTGTAAATGGCTGCTGACTAGACCCATCCTCTCTTTTACTATCTCTCTACTCTCTCTTCTCTCTACTTTCTCTCTCTACTCTCTTCTGTCTATCTACTCTTTCTCTACTCTCTCTCCATTCACTCTCTACACTCTCTCTACACTGTATTTACTCTCTCTCTATTCTCTCTCTACACTCTCTCTACACTCTCTCTTCTCTCTATCTACTCTCTCTCTACACTCTCTCTACTCTCTCTCTACTCTCTCTCTACTTTCTCTGCTATCTCTCTACTCTACTATCTCTCTACTCTACTATCTCTCTACTCTACTCTCTCTCTTTACTATCTCTCTACTCCCTCTACTCTACTCTCTCCCCTCTCCCTCTCTCTCAGGGCTGAACTCCATACTGTTTGCCATCAACATCGACAACACAGACCTGAACGGCGTGGCCCGGGCGGGTGCCTCCTCCTCCTCCTCCGTGAGTCACCTCCTGAAGGAATCCACCCAGGGCATTGGCAGCCTGTGGAAGGAGTCCACCCAGGGGGTGAGCACTCTTCTCAGGGAGATCAGCACCGCCACAGCAGCGGTGCCAGGCTTCACCCCCACCCACCGGCCCGATCGGTCCTCGGACCCCCTGCCGGTCCTGCCCCGCAGTGCTTCAGCAGGTAGGGGGTTGGAAGGGGACGGCCTTCAAGAAACGCCTTTGATTGTATTCATGTTCTTACATGAGGGAACCGACTCCGTCTTCTCCCTCACCTCTCCCTCTCCTCTCCCTCTCCTTTCCCTCTCCTTTCCCTCTCTTCTCCCTCTCCTCTCCCTCTCCTTTCCCTCTCCTTTCCCTCTCTTCTCCCTCTCTTCTCCCTCTCCTTTCCCTCTCCTTTCCATCTCTTCTCCCTCTTTTCTCCCTATCCTCTCCCTCTACAGATTCGGGCCTAAGGAGGGAGCGACGGAGGAAAAAGAAAATCACTAACATCATCTCCTTTGACGACGACCTTGACGGAGGAGCGGAGGATGAGGAAGAGACGGAGGAGGAGGAGGTGGGGGGGAGGACAGTCTCCCTGAAGACGAACGCCACTGCTCCCGAGGGCAGCCTAGACGGGGGCGTCGACCCCCCCGAGCCTTCCTCCTGCTCGCCTCCACAGAACGGGCTGCTTGAGCCGGGGATAGTTAGCTGGGCCGGGTCTTCTCCTTTCTCCAGGGCTCTGCCAGACGCCAGGAAGATTGATAATGAAGAGGAGGAGGAGGACGAGGAGGAGGATGTGTATAAGAGTAGGACACCGCATCACAGCCCCCTCCACGAGAGAGACGGCGTTGACCAGTGAGTAACTGCTGAGACTGACCGGGCTACTCCTAAACCCTGATATAAACAGGTGTACTTTCCAATCTGTAATACCTGTTTTTTGTTTCTAGGGTGGCGGTGGTGGGCAGCCTGTCCAGTGTGTCCACGTGGAGCCCCCTGCAGGCCATGACTGATAACGACGGTTCAGACATCCTCATCCCAGTGGCCCCCAACCACTCCTACTCCCAGCCAGGTGAGGCCAGCCTGCAGCGGGGTTTCTCTAGGCAGTCCTCTGGGCACACCAGTCATTACACCCAACCACAGAAGTTTCATTGTAGTACTGTAGTATTCTTTTTTTTCGTGATTGTTTCTACAGCAATGGCAGACGTTTGACCCTGCCATAAACATGTTTTTTTTTTTTTACGGCATAGCAAAGGACTCTTTTTTGAACACACAACATTTTCAGTATTATTGTTTCGTCTGCGATAATTCTGCGTTGAATTTGCGTACAGCTCAAATGTTTCAGGTTTAAAATGGGTGACTTTAGCGAGTTACGCAAACGCGTGACTTTTTCTGCAGACATCCTTCAAATGGTTTTGTTCTCTGGGATTCTGTTTGCACTTGATTGATTTTTTTCAACTTTTGTCTCTGTGCGGTGGAACCGCGTTTGGGGTTCTGTGTATTGTCGGCAGGAGAACATACACTCTCAATGACTTATCAGTTTGAATGTAAATGTTTTGTCTGGGGATGATGAAGATGGGAAAACGCAAGCAAAGTCGGCTCTATCTATCTATCTATCTATCTATCTCTCTATCTAACCCCTTTAGCCACAACCATACTTTTTCACAAAACGTATTAGAACATCTGGATCCACAGCCCCTTTCTTATCCAATCTCTTCAGTATTTGGCTGTAGGATGGATGTTCCTATTGTTTCATGTTTTATTGCGTCATCAGTTAGCACAGCGTTGATCTGTTATGTCAATGAATGTTGCTTTTGTAGAATCCACAAAACGTTTCTAACCAGCCTGGTGTTGGGTTGTATTTCTGTCTCCTTCTGAAAATGAGAGGAATTCATGCTGTTAATGCTCCTGAACCATAATTTGTACATTAATGTTTGATATTAATGGTGGGGGGAAAGGGATTCACTTAAAACGATTACATCTGAAACTGTTGGAAACACCCACAAGGCCCTTACACAGGATTCATGGGAACTGTTGATACAATTACACTGACCTATTTCAAAATCAACCTGTATATCTATGATAAGCAGATACATGACAAGGGCGTGTGCCACAAAAGATGTCTATCCCCAGTAACAACACATTATTATTTAGTACAGTGTTGACCACAAACCATTTTGCTCTTTCGAAATCCTATTACACAACAGCTTCGTATTTTTCTTAATCTGCAAGTGTGTAGTTATTTTGCCTTTTATCTGTATAAAATGTATTTTATGTTCCTGCTTGGGATGTTTTTTCTGTAGACCAGAGGGAAGAGCGCCCTCTACAGGCCTTATAACCCGAATTCCTGCATGACCTGCTTGGCTTTACATGTCAGGGCTGTTATGTCTGGCCAAGTCGCTCTTATCGCAGATAATCTGCTGTATGCTGTTTATATTGCCCGGTGTTAAATCCCAGGACACTCAAAAGAACCAAATGGGAAGACGATTTGAATAAACATTGTTCAGATGAAAGAGAATAAATTCTTCATCTATATGTCTAGGCACTGTGCTATTGTTTTCCCTTTTATAATCGAGGTGTGCTAGCGTTTTTGGCTGCTACCTGTTTGTTCATATGAAACTTGAAATGCCAACTGAAAAAGCATGATTGAGCATGCTTTTGATAGAGCACAGTGGGTGAATTTGCTTAGGGATGAAGCTCATTAAAAACATTTATGTGGTTTACTAGAATATGGAACCCCAGACACATTTTTCCTAACAATTCCTCAGCATTAAGGTACTGTCTACATCTCGGTTTTCACTTTGTTTTCACTTTTCCTTTTGTTTCAGCGGGCTCAGTAGAGGACACAGTCACATTTCTTGAACATATCAACTCCACTGGTCAAGTGGGAGAATGTGACATGACCAGATCCCAGCTGCAGTTCAAGTACGTTGTTTGTCCATTCGATGAAAAAAATGCGTAAAAACAAAACAACCCATAACCTTCTAGGGAACAGAACTGCAGTCTCGAGAGTTTATTTTTATGGAGATATGAATGTAATTGCTGTCCCTTTCCTTTCTCTCTGTCTCTATGATGTAACAGCATGGAGCCCAGCCCACCGGTCCAGAATGCACCTCTCTCCGATGTGTTGCCCCACGTCACTCCGGGTCTACCAGAGTCCATGACAGTGGGTGAGCGAGGGGGTGGTATACATGCTTGGTAATGAGGGAATCCGTTCTCGCGCGTTTACTTCACCAGGAGATGGCACTGTTGGTTCAGTATTCCGTGTACTGGTGTGTTAACTTAAGCTTCTATACCCAAATTGTAGCCTATAGTTTACTGTAAGATGGATGATGTAACTGAAACCGAGCAATTCAATCAGATAAGGTATCTTCTTCAATAGATACTTAAAACAGACAATGATGTGTAGAGACACTCATTAGTATTATGGCGACGATTTTGGTTATATAGGTGAAGTTGCTAATATTAGAGACCAACATGTTTTTGTAATATTGCAATGTTGGTCTCGTCACAGGCCTACTGTTTTCCGTCATTTTATGTCATGCAAAAGCATTGATCCAGTCTACGGTTGACGTTGCTCTCCTGGTTTTTGACACTAGAACATGATTTGTGTGATTTCCAAGGGCTTAGTAGTGGTTTGCTCTACTGAAACTCATGTTGATGCTATGTTTGTGGAACTCAGCAAGCCTGCATGGGGAGTCAAGGTGTTAGGACAGGAGATCTGAGTGTGGCGAGCACTCTCTAAGCACTTTGGAAAACCCACAGTCACGTCTAAAGTTGGAACTCGCGTCTGTAGTCAAACACTGACAAGATTAGCAGCTCTCAAAATAGAAGAGCTGTGTGCGTGTCTGTGCGCACAACATGTGTGCTTTTGCGTTTGGATAGAGCACAAAAAGCAGCGCACGCATACACCGTTGGTTATAATTAGTATTCACATTTAGTGGAATTTCAAAGTGGGAGTGAGATTTTGCGCTTGATATGCATAAAATTGTTGAGAATGTCAAAGTGAAAGACTGAATGTTTTTGTTCTCTGAAAGTAACAGACCAATAATGCAATATACTTTCTTAGATGATTTCTCCGAATGTTTCTCCATCATTCATTTGAAATATCTGATTTCTAACAGTGTTTATACTTCTGGTGCATATGTAACATGGGCCTTTTCTACTTACAATTTGGTTGATATGAAGGCTTGTGGGTGAATTTGTATGTTGCTTTGTTTGAAAACTGTGTCTTCCCTAGACTCAATCCTTTCCGAAAATGAAACTTGTACTTGTTTGTAGCTTCTACAGAATTCTTAGTAATTTTGCTCTTTTCGAACTACTCGTCAAACATTTGTTTCAAGTAAATGAACATAAATGAACCCCCTCACAAACACACGGCCTAAACTAACTACATTATAGTAGTTGCGTAAACATTTTGAAGTCTTAAAAACATTTTTATTGAGGAGATTGTACAGTGTTGGACAAATGAGGAAGATGGGCCGGATTCAAACTAATGCTGACTGACGTGTGTGCCGAGGTCAGCAGCTGTAACCGTGGGACCTAACAGGCCAGGCCATTAGGGATTTAACACTCTTAAATTGCTGTGATGAGTGAAAACCGAGATTGGATCAATGACATTGCAGTGACACCACAATAATGAGCGTAGTCTCCAGTCAATACGTTTTACAAATGAACACGGTACAAATAAAACATGTGTCCTTTTCAGAAATAATACGGCAAACAAAATGGTAAAGGAATATTGGCTGAGGATGGTGGTGGCTGAATCAGGGGATGGGAATGGCAGTTCTTCAGCATGAAAAAATCTGCTTGAGGCTGAATGCACAGGTGACATCCTTGAGGAAAACATGCTTTATCCAAGACAATGGGAGACATTTCAGCAAAATAGTATCAGAGGATAGTATGCAAATCCACGCTAATGTAGCCCCCAAGAAGCGAGTAATTGATGGTCCAGAGACCCCCAACAAGACAATGAATGGTGCAGAGACCCCAAACAAGACAATGAATGGTGCAGAGACCCCAAACAAGACAATGAATGGTGCAGAGACCCCCAACAAGACAATGAGTGGTCCAGAGACCCCCAACAAGACAATGAATGGTGCAGAGACCCCCAACAAGACAATGAATGGTGCAGAGACCCCAAACAAGACAATGAATGGTCCAGAGACCCCCAACAAGACAATGAATGGTGCAGAGACCCCTAACAAGACAATGAATGGTCCAGAGACCCACAAGAAGACAATAATAAATGGTCCAGAGACCCACAAGAAGACAATAATGAATGGTCCAGAGACCCCCAACAAGACAATGATGAATGGTGCAGAGACCCCCAACAAGACAATGAATGGTCCAGAGACCCACAAGGAGACAATAATGAATGGTCCAGAGACCCCCAACGAGACAATAATGAATGGTCCAGAGACCCCCAACGAGACAATAATGAATGGTCCAGAGACCCCCAACAAGACAATGAATGGTCCACATACCCCCAAGGAGACTATAATAAATGGTCTAGAGACCCCCCCAACAATACAATAAGGATAGGTCCAGAGAGCCAACAATATAGTTTTCAACATACTGCCAGATTGTGTTTCTAAAATGTATTGACCCAGGGGGTAGATACTTATCTAATCAAGATATATTTGGATATTCTACTTCATTCATGTTATAAACGCTTTAATTACACCTTGATTCTGCTGAGTATTTGGTGGAGGTTGTTGTAAAAATGACATTGAGAATGTAGTCCATTTTAATCCCACTTTGTCACACTGCAAAATATAGAAGAAAGAATACAAGAGAACTGAATACATATCAGTTCTACTGATTATATCCAGGTCCTTAAGGGATAGCTGGGGCCGGCACTCCTGTAGCGAACGCATGTTTCTCGTAAATGTCAGACTTATTTCTGGAGCACCAATGTGAAGTTGGGCTCTCTTCCCCTTCCTCTCATCTTCATCATCATTATTCTCCTCTTCTTCACCCCCTTAACCAGCCACTTAACTGACTTCCGGGAACACTTGAGAATCAGACCCAACATACGCTGCTGCCGCTTCACAGGTCCATGGGAGAATTGAAAAAGTGATTCATTTTGTGTGCAGGTAACACAGAGCAAACTGCACAGCTCTAACTTACAGGTTCATATCTGACATATTTAAATTAGAAAGTCAAATGTTTTCAAAAAGTGACAGCATTAATAACAATAATCGTAGCGTCAGCATGACTAATGATATGCATAAATCTTTTCCCGGATTGTCTGCGTGTTCGCGTCTGTGTGCTGGCGTGCACACTTTACCGGTCTGACCATCTTCTTTTGATGGTCAGACAGGTCAAGTGTTCCGTTCGTGGTCGGAGTATAAAGGGTCCTCGATATTGCTACTGGTCGTTCGGAACAGCTGTCCAGAGTGGCCTGGAGAATGGCCCCCTGTGATACAGAATTTAGCTTTGCCTCACGCCTCTTTCTGTCATGTTCAGAGTGGTTTTCATACCTTTTGAACAGAACTCAGGGTTGCCAGACTCCTCCAGTCGCCTTAAGGGACTAGTTTCACTATCGAGTCCTCTTGATAACCGGTGGCGTTGGTGGTCATTGAGAAGTCCTCTACCATGAAGATGCTGGAGAAACGACATGCCGACTTTCATTACTGCCTTCCTGTTCATGCGGACGGGGGCGTATTGCCTCCTGCTTCCTGAAGTCTACAGTCCTCTCCTTTGTACTCCTCCTCCTTTATGCTGACTCCTCCTTGTGGCATGTCAGGCTTACAGCTGTGGAATTGTCTGCAAAGTTAACAATGGAGCTGGTGTCGTTCAGAGCCATACAGGCTTTCCCTTTCTCCTGAACAGGGAGTAAAGGAGAGGGCCAATGACACACCCCTGCGGTGCACCAGTGTGGAGGATGTGCTGTCAACCCTCGCAGCCTGATGTCTGCTTTAAAGTCAATGCAAAGCGTTCTTCACTCTAGACAATATTTGGAAGTCACAACCTCTCACTGTTCTGCTGGTAGACACATTTCCGTGGATCCAGTTCCAATGATCCCGTAAATCTGCTTTTGATGTGGGTCACGACAAGCCTCTCAACTCACTTTTGTGTGCCCTAACGGGTGCTTGTGTTTTTGGTGGGGTGTACGGTAAATATTTGGTGTCATAAAACTCTTGGCACCTTGGTGCTTTTTCCGTAGATAGACCCCCTTTTCTGAGTGCTGTGCTTTGTGTTAGCCTTTATCCATCATTGGAACGATCCCATGCTCTGTGTGCAGAAAGCAAGTCACGTCGCCATGACAACAGAAGAGTTGGATACAGGCAACACACACACACTTACATTATGGGACTTGGGTTAGTGTTTTAGGTATCAGGCATCTCGGTGACACAGCCATTTAAACTCAGTGAAATAAGTGTGAACACTAAACACTTCGACAGACCCATCTGGTTTTGTATTTGTGGATGTGTGTTTGTCTCAGTGTGGTTAACAGTCCTTTGCCTTTGTCCACAGTGGAGCTCCGTCAGGCAATAGTGGCCATGATGAACAGGAAGGATGAGTTGGATGAGCAGAACACGTGAGTTCTACCCTCCTAGTGTTGAGTGGAGATCTGTTGCCTGTATGTTGGCATATTTACACTCACATCGCTCATATGCTCACCATGGTAAATATTGTCCAACCCCATTTCCATAAACTTTGGGACGCTGTGTGAAATGCAAATAAAAACTGAATGCAATGATGTGCAAATCAATTATCCCTATGTTTCATTGAACATGGTAGAAAGACAACTAATCAAATATTAAAACTGAGAAATGTTATTGTTCTTGGAGAAATACACCGTTTTGAATTTGATGCCAGAAACAAGTTTTAAAAGTGTTGGGACAGGGGTGTGTTTTCCACTGTGTTGCATCACCACTTCTTTTAACAGGACTCTGTAAGCGTTTGGGAACTGAGGAGAGCAATTGCTGTAGTTTTAAAAGTGAAATGTTTTCCCATTCTTGCGTGATATAGGATTTCTGCTGCTCAACACTTCAGTGTCTCCTTTATCTTATTTTTCAGTCCATGTTATATGAGCTTGGGCCCAGAGCAGGCGCCCAGAGTTCTAGATCTTGTTTATAGACGGTTTCTTCTTTAACTTGCATTTGTGGATGCAGCGATGTACCTTGTTCACAGACTATCGTTTTCTGAAGTTTTCCCGAACATGTGGTTATTTCCACTACAGAATTGTTCAAAGAATTTTCAACATTTTATATTTTCAAATAAATTTATATAATTTGCACATCATTGCTTTGTGTTTGTATCTATGTTTTATGCAGTGTCCCAACTTGGTTGGAAATGCAATAAAAAAAAAGACAGTTTTCGATTGCATTTGTGTACTGTGTCTGTAAATCGTCGACCTCTAGCCGATCCAGCTCATCCAGTGCATTTTGTAGTATGTATGAATGTACTTAGCCAATAAGGTGAATCTGAACATTCCTGTGAATTTGAAAACTATTTATGAATGTGAATGTGTGTTTTCTGAGACAGTGTTTGATTTGAAAAACACAATTTTTCATTGTGCTTTTGTTGCCGGTGCATGGTAACAGTGTTGTGTAATTGTGTCTTACGTCGCTCCAGGTCCCTACGCAGCCTGCTGGATGTGGAGATGGAGCATTCAGCCTGCCTCAGGCAGGGAACAGATGCCCTCAGGAGACGCCTGGATGAGCTGGAGGAGAGACACACAGCCAAGGTCCAGGCTCTGGGCAGGTGGGTGGCATGGCTTAGTTGGGTTTCTACCCGTCACTGTTGATGATTCAACAAGGATAAAACCCCACTGGACACAGCCTTTATATTAATATGCGTGGTATAAGTGTTTTTAATGAGTATGACTGTGTTTTTAATACGAGTATGAGTGTGTTCTTAATACGAGTATGACTGTTTTTAATACGAGTATGAGTGTGTTCTTAATACGAGTATGAGTGTGTTCTTAATAAGAGTATGAGTGTGTTCCTAATAAGAGTATGAGTGTGTTCTTAATAAGAGTATGAGTGTGTTCTTAATAAGAGTATGAGTGTGTTCTTAATAAGAGTATGAGTGTGTTCTTAATAAGAGTATGAGTGTGTTCTTTATATGAGTATGAGTGTGTTCTTTATATGAGTATGAGTGTGTTCTTTATATGAGTATGAGTGTGTTCTTTATACAAGTATTGTATAATGTACACTTTATACAAGTGTTTTTTTAAGGTGGTGTCTGAGTCACGTTTTCTCATATGTGTGTTTTTGCCGTTTTCTCACAATAGAGTGTTTAACTTCTAAGCCGTCCCAGCCATGCATCTCCTCTACACCTAAAAGGCTAACATTAATCTTGAGCTAGCCACTCGCTACACTCAAGTGCTTTTCTCTTACCAAATCTTCACTGATCTGATCTATATCAGCAAAACGTACTGGAGTTGTTTGGTACACCCTTGCGGTGTGTGGGGAGTTGGGTGGATAGGTTTGTGGCTGTGTGGGGGTGGGGGTGGGTGGTGGTGGGCGGGTGTGAGAGATTGTGTGAGGCACTGATTGCTAAATGGGTACTACAGCTGATCTTCAGAAGATTTAGCCTTGTTGATTTAGCCCGGTGTAATGAGTGTATTTATGGTTGGTTCAGACTTGGGCCCACACTGACTGAGGCAATGCCTATGACGCACATGTATAACACCGACTGAGGCACAAATGTGCACACACACACACACACACAGCCTATTCCCCAGCAGCATGTAGCTCCGGACGTTCTGCTGGTGACGTTAGCAGAGCAGAAATAAGATCTCATCCAGGCAGGCGGGTGGGAAGGTGGCCAACAGAGAGTGAATGTGGCCAAGGAAGATGCTGTCCTCTGTCTGTTGGGTGGGTGTTTGGAGGGAAAGCACACTGAGAAAAGACTAAAGAGAGATTATTCCTTTTTTTTGGCTCTAAAGCGCTTCATGAAGCTGGCTGGGAAAGGGATATTGATGTGCTGTAAAGAGGATGTCTAAGGTTTGGGCCACTTAGTTGTTTGGCTGCATTGTGAAGTCAATTATCTAGCTGTCTCAAGGGGCTCCTGTACCATTGAAGCGGTCCCACTTTAAAGTATTTTGCACTCTTCCTACTGTGCTGTGGGCATTGAGGAAGAATGTTCTGGAAAGGACTGGGACAGTACATGTTTGAAGTGTTATTTTTAGAGCCTACAAATTGCAATCAGATGTAGACAGAAACGTACCTTATTTTTGTTTACTTTTATTTTACCTCATTGCTTTTGATTTTGTGGTATCCAATGTGCGATTAAGGCCCTGCTTGATCACAGCCACTCTCGATGGACTGTCCATGTCCAAATAGGTGTCCTCTGTAGCGCATCTGATGCCGTTTAGGTTCCCATCGCACCGCTCTTTTAACCAGGACACCTAGACTGGAATACTTATGAGTCCAAGTCACCACAAGGGGTTGCTAGAACGCAATCAGGCAATGCAGCCATATTTTATAATCCACCTTCCGAACCCGGACGGTGCTGGTCAACTGGACCGGCGTCTGTGAGACCCCTGGGCTAATCCGCAAGCCGGATTCAAACCCTGTTCTCTCTGTGACACGGCTAACTGTGAAGCCTTGACTTTACAGCTGCGCTTTACTGGGCCCTACTTTATAATCTTTTGAACCTTGAGCGGAATTATTCGTATATATCTAATTGTGAAACCTAAATGAGAAGTGACCTTTATTCCAGAACTTTTTGGTAGAGGTCAAACTGAAAGCTATTCCTGGCACAGACTCTCTGTGGTATCTGGAGTCTCTCTCCGCTGATCCAATTCCACTAATGGGTTTAGAGACTGGCCATTTGGAATATCCCCCATTCAAAAGTGCCCGGACGCATGAGTGCCTTTGAAACTTTTAGGCCCTTGCCTTACTTAGAAATGACTATGACACATTTGCTAGCTTCTGGCTCATAGCCGTTGGCTATACGATACCTCATATAACACGAGATAGCACTGTACCATGCCTCTGTGTTGTGTCCTGTAACAAGAGTGTGGAACTAAAAGACACCTATATTGTCAGGAAAAGATGAGCTTTCTCATACAATTTTACCACCAGTATTTCACTCTGTTCTTGACATTGTATTTGGTTACACGCTGTACAAATGTAGGGGGAATTAAAAGTGATTGACGTGAAGCACATTTTTCTGTGTTTTAGTTTGTTTGTTTGTGTGTGTGTTTGTTTATGTGCGTGCAAATCTGTGTACAGATGTGAGCCTACAGCTGTTAAAGCCGGCCTGTGCGCGTGTGTGTGTGTGTGTGTGTGTGTGTGACTGCGAACCTGTCAGTGGCTCAGCAAGGGGACACATTCTGAGAGATCGACGTGAAGCACCTGAGACGCGGAATCACCTCCCTCGCCCCCGAACGCCAGACATTTATTACCTTTAATTAAATCGCTGTGGAATTGTGTCTCGGCTCGCAGACTCCGATAACAGCAGGCCGATCTTCCCTCAGAGAGCTCGTCAGCCGGCTTTCCGAGCTTTCCCATCCCAGGTGCCCTTTGTGGGGGAGAATGGGAGGTGATAAGCAGGGTAAAAAGACAGCGCCGAAGAATAGGGAGGAAGGCAGTTCTTTTGTATTTTGTGGTTCTTTTTATTACCGCGCTGTAATTCTCTTGGATTTAGATTGAATCCCCCCCCCCTCCCCCCAAACCAACAGTAATCATCCACCCATGGCCTGTACGGCCACACACGCGTCTCCAGGCCCCAGCAACACTGAACAGGCATGTTAGACCGGTAAGGCTTCCGGGACGGGCTCAGGTTTACATGGCTGTATGCCGCCCACAGACACTGGTTCTGTTCCAGTCTATTGCTGCTCTCTGTCTCACTCTCTCTCTCTGTCTGTGTGTGTGTGTGTGTGTGTACATGTTTGTTTACAGGGAGAATGAGGTCCTCAAGGTCCAGCTGAAGAAATATGTGGGAGCTGTCCAGATGCTGAAAAGAGAGGGGAGCCAGGGCAATGACACCGGTGAGAACCCCCCCCCCGCCCCAACCTACACGCACACACACACACACACACACAATCCACAGACCTTAAGTGATTAGTTAGCCTGGGCTGAGACATGCCTCTGTGAAACATAATTGCTTTTCCCGCTTTTGTTACTGATTCTTGGGGAATTGGGATAAAAGTGACTTTCTCTCCTTTCGCCTGGGGATAAGTCCAAGCTGTGTAAAGGGTACAGGCAGAGATAAGACTGTGGTATCAAACGCAAACAAAATTAACATGGCAGATTATGTAGGGACACCTAATTACATTCGGGTGGGAGAGGTGGTGGTTTTCGTTGGTCCTCTGGGTGTCCTGTTGGCCCTGGGTCCTCCCTCCCAGAGAGAAGGGGTCCTGGACCCCCCCCCCCCCGGCACTGTGTAGGAGACCCGGGCGGCACCGGGATCCCTGGTAACGGTTGTCACTGACAACGCGACTCTGGAAAACGTATCTGTTGTGCCCATGGGTGTTCGGCAGTGTCAGTGCTTCAGTGACGGTGTGTCAGTGACGGTGTGTCTGTGACGGAGAGGACTGCATGGGAGGAGCGATGGGGTCTTCAAGACCCTGGGTCTGGGCAGTCTGTAGTGAACCAGTTTGTTCTGAGTTTGAAAACATTGGTGGGAATGTAACAGTTTTTTAGTTTTTTTTGTTTTAGCCTACTGGCACGACATTTTGCACCACGATTAGAAAAACATCCCCATTTAATTATTATTATTGTTTTTCACACGTCCAGGCACATGGCATCTCATTTGTCAGGTATTAGCAATTGCTGTAGCATTCAGACTTGTCAAGTCTCCGACATGACTGTTTGTGTTTGGCGCCATGCCGAGCCGTGCTCTGGAACTACTTACCGTGTGTAGTAATGAATGGGCTTCTGGGATCCTGCGGAATCCTGACTGAGGCCTCACTCCGATCACTAATCAAAGGCTTCAGCGAAAACCTCCCGGTGAATTACCCACAATCCTCGCTCCTCACCCTTTGATGGTTCTCGGTGGAGTCCGGCCCCCACAGTGGGCATAGTGACGCTCTTGATGTAAATCTACCAATTTGGCTTATCAGTCAGTCGCCCTTGTTGTGTCTGTGCCTGCTCTCGTTCTATGTCCGTCTGTCCCGCGCTCACACTCTGTTTCTCTTTCCGTCGCTCTGTCTCTGTCGAGTTGTAGGAGACTGGCGTGCTGAATCCCTTTTGCATTTGAGTCTGGCGGATTCCCCCCCCCCTGCATCCCCTTCTGTCTGTTTTGTTAATGACGTGCCATACTCCATTAGGCTTTGGTGTTGAGTTGGAGACGGAAGAGGGGAGCGGGGAAACGCTGAATTGATACACAAGCGCCGTGACACAAGCCCCGTTTCATGTCCCGTCAATGCTGCTCGCCTGATCAGAGTGCGGCTGTTTGGAACTCCTCTAATGATATGGCGTCACTTCAGATGGGACGTTTATGAACACAGCTCAGGCAGAGACACGATATTGACAACCCTTCTGGAATACAGCTTTCTACTCTGGAGAAACTCAACACTGTTTCCCTTTTTGCCTCATCGCCTGTCTATGTCTGTTAGGATCCTGATCCTTCCCGACTGTTGTTCTGTGTGTGTGTGTGTGTGTGTGTGTGTCATGTGTTGCTTGGTTTGTGTAATAGGGACTGAATACAGTGTGGCTAGGAATCATGCCAGACTGTTCCCATGCAGTGTAAATCATTATGTATAGTTGTGGGTTAAGTGATTAGTGTTTAGTTCAGTGTATGCAGTCAGGCAAATTTGTCTGGCTATGTGTGCTGTTTTTAGGGGAGCAATTTGCAAAGACACATTGGAGCTCAGATCCACAGCTATAATATATGCACTGTAACTCACAATGAGGTATATATTGTCTTAGGGTATTCTCGTTTCTGAGCATGAAGTACATACGGTACTTACACTGTCTTCCTATATGTTCGGGACTTAACCCGCTGTGTTTCATCTCTGTGATTCTCTCCTTGCAGGATCTGTTCACATTAAACCCATTCATCTCACTCATGTGTTCCCTTTTTCCCCCCTAAATGAGATTTGGGCTCTCTGACCCTGCCAGAGACAGATTAATACCCAACGCGGTGCCTGTTGTTCTATGCCGTAATACGTTCACTTCTAAGAAGCCCTTCAACAGGCTGTATTAATCTCAGTTCAGGAAACAGATTACGACGGCGGGTGGAGACGTGTAAACACACCAAGTGCCTTCATTGCTTTTCCTCTTCCTCCTCTTCCTCCTCCTCCTCAGACTGCCACCCGACTTAACGACTGAAGCAACAGGCATGTTGTAAGAATGTAAGAATTAGTTGCCCACTCTGTAAGAATAAGTTACCCACACCGCCGTGCGCTTCAGGGCCTCGAGGTCAGGAGGAGCCATCTTGTTGTCAGCAAGTGGCTTGCTGGTGCTGGATGGAGGTGTGTGCGTTTATCTGGGTGTTTGCATGCCCACGTAATGGAGTTTACTGTGTTCATGTTGCCTAGCTCCCAGGGCTAGGATGTGGCGAGTGTTTATTAAACAGAAGGTGTGAGAACGGGAGAGAAGCCTCGTGTGGATGTTTTTATTAGTAGTAGTGTGTTTATCTGTTCGCGTGCGTGTTCAACCGGTTATATTGAATTGATCCCAAAGTCTTCATCAAACAGACTGTATATGGTTGCTTGGAGCGGAGTGTGAGACTCTCACACCGTGAGACTGGTTTATTAAACCTGGAGTGTGTGTGTGTGTTGGTGTGTTGGTGTGACCATTGGTGTGTATCAACATGAGAGTTGGTGTGCTAGGAGTTCTTTATTAACCATCTGGTGTTTGTTTTCCTGGGCCAAGGGGTGTGACCGTGACAGGTGGCCACAGGTCGTCGCTACTTACGGGACTTCTGGGGTGACAGGTCCCGTCACCTGAGCGCTTCACTGTTAACCAACATTAGAATTATGACTGCATGCCAAACCCAGTCTAATGTAATTATGCACCGTAGACCCCTACCTGGGCCATCTCATAAACGCCCAGCAGGAAGGGAGGATGATGGGTGGAGTAGCTCAATGGACGTGAGAGAGATCGGGGGAGAGGGAAACAGGAGAGGGAGATGAGACAGAGTGTAGCCTGGTAGGTTTTGAGGTGAGACAGGAGAGGCGGATGACAGAGAGTAGCCTGGTAATGTGAGAGGTCAGGCGGGAAGAAGAGGGACATGAGACAGAGAGTAGCCTGGTGAAGGGTGAGATGGGATCGTTGAGGGTGGGTGGTGAGTGGGGACTGGTGAGGGTGGGTGGTGAGTGGGGATTGGTGAGGGTCGGTTGGGTGGTGAGAGGGGATTGGTGAGGGTGGGTTGGGTGGTGAGAGGGGACTGGTGAGGGTGGGTTGGGTGGTGAGAGGGGACTGGTGAGGGTGGGTTGGGTGGTGAGAGGGGACTGGTGAGGGTGGGTTGGGTGGTGTGAGGGGACTGGTGAGGGCGGGTTGGGTGGTGTGAGGGGATTGGTGCATCAGGCTGCTGCAGGGAAATAACAAACACCTGGCTGAGACATCTGAGGACCACCCTTTGCTTTCTTCTATTGGCCCCAGGTGTCTATCATCTACGCCTGTACTTCCAACACCTCACACACAAACACTAATATCGAGTAAGGGATTACATCTGGTTCCAGTCCGGGGAACCTGTGTTGTATTAGCAGGGTAGTTAGTCATTTAATGCATGACTGCCCACACTGATAACCAATTGATATTCAGCATGTAGAGAAGAGAGGAGCAAGACAATATTCAGCTGAGGTGATGGGGAAAATGTGCTGTAGGTTGTTGGTGACTACAGTTTTGTCATTGTTACAAAGGCGCCTGGTAGTCTAAGCTGCTATACATCCACAACCATTCAAAGGTTTGGGGTAACACCAGGATGCTGGCCTTCTAGGCAGAGTTGTAAAGAAAAAATTATATCTCAGACTGGCCAATAAAAGGAAAAGATTAATATAGTTACAAATCTAAAATTGAGGTGTTCGGATAACAAACAATAACATTGGTCAGATGCAGACCAAATAAAAAGATGTTGGAAGAGTACTGTCAAGCATGGGGCAGGCATTGTAATGGTCTGGGTGTGCTTAGTTGGTGGCGTTTTGCAACGCCATTCCATAGCCTGTGGACGGCACTTGGTTGAAGCCATTTTCCTAGCTCCAAACTATGCAAGAACTATTTCGGGAAGAAGCAGGCAGTTGGTATTCTGTCTATAATATAATTGTCAATTTACTATTACTTTTTGTATATTTACTATTCAAACGTATCTTTTTTTTCATCTGTTAATCAGGTTAGCCCTTTCCTTATCTAGTAAGTGAAATAATTTTTTGTACGCTTTCATGTTTTGAATGTTTAGCATAATTGTTTTCCCTTCAAATTGTGTGCGTGTGTGTGTGTGTGTGTGTGTGTGTGGGTGTGCAGGTGTATAAAAAAAGCTAAAAAGGAATGTTTTGAGTAGGGAACAGAAGGGTTCAATTGGTAGTGGTCTCTTAAATTAAACTCTTCACTTCCTCATTCAAAACATTTTGCGAAAAGGACAGAAAAATGTGTAGTGGTCTCTTAATTCCTTTCTGGAGCTGTGTATATATGTACACATATAGTAGCAGCAGTTGCAGGGTATTTAATTTGGCAGACACGGTTCATGACAATTACATTTCAAGGACTTCTTACGTATTCCGTCCCACGGGTATGTCTGCTAAACTCTCCCTTAATTTCCCCAGTCTCTCTGTTTGATAAAGCAGAACATTCCTATATAACCCCCCCATAATGTCAAGTGCAATATCTGTTATGCAATTGCAAGAGCATCAATCAAAATCCTCACAACCAAACTATTTCTTAGAATCAGCCAGGATAGGCTTTCCATAAAGCCATCCAACTTACAGGGTTACATGTTATTGAAGTATAGTGTTTTTACAATTCTGTTCAAATTGTTTTTTTCGTTAGCTTACTCAACTTACTTTTTTTCATTTAATAAAGTTTGTTGGACAAAAACAACTTATTATTCATGGGAAAGTCAGGGACAAATAAAAGGGAACAGCATAGCTGGGGAGGATACACCAGGTTTGGGTGTGCTGTGTCTGTGTCTGTGTTGTGTCTGTGTCTATGCTGTGTCTGTGTCTGTGCTGTGTCTCCGATGTGTCTCCGATGTGTCTCCGATGTGTCTCCGTTGTGTCTCCGTTGTGTCTCTGCTGTGTCTGTTGGTCAAGAATGTTTTCAATCACACCACACAGAGCTTCCACACTGCTGCAGAACCGTCTTGTGTGGTTTGCCGGGTGGTCGGGACTTGGTAATGTCACAGATACGAATGTCAGGACGCCGATTGGCCCGGAAATGACAGTAATCTTAGCCAATCAGCATGCTCTGCGGTCGCCAACTGGTCTAATACTCCACTACCAGTGTGGAGAGAAATAGTCTATAATGAATTCAGGAGACCCTGCTGCTTGCCCCTTTCCTTTCCACTCGTTCTTCTGTTGATTTACTTTGGTGTACTGCTAAAGTGATTCAAAGGGAAGCAGAGTGGACGTGCGCCGGATGATTAGATCTGTCTTAAAGTCGCTCCTGGGCTTATTTGAAGTGCTGTGATGACCGGCACCAGTTGTAGCAGATCCTCTCCAGCAAATTATAAAAATACAAAAAATACTTCCAAAAACTCAGTCTAACCGAACTCTTTCGGGAGATGTTGTGTTTTTTTCTGATGTAGCATGGTGTTCAATATGCGGCGTGATAAGACACCTTACCTACTTAAACAATGTAATTTCTCTTATGTGTTTGGGAGCGGGGGGGGACGTCTGTCCTTCAAAGGCATTACTGACTTACGCTTGGGAGTCAAGAGAAAAGCCGTTCCAGAGGGGCCCCGCCATTGATCACTAACTTACTGAAAGGAAGGTTTACTGTACAGAGCCAAGAGCCCCCCCCCCCTCCCCTATCTTCTTCTCCTGTTCCCAATTTTCCTGGGAGTTGGAAGTTTATGAAAGGGTTGAGAGGTGTTGGATTGTTCTCCTCTCGGTCTCTTGTCTGCTTTGACAATGCTGACGGAAAGAACCAAGCTCCCTGGAGACCCGTTGGTAACGGTCTGGACTACAACGGAAAGAACCAAGCTCCCTGGAGACCCGTTGGTAACGGTCTGGACTACAACGGTACAGAGGTTGTTGATCTATATTGTATGAAAGCCTCCTCCCACCCACAGAAAAAAAGAAATCAGTTAATATTTGATTAAAGCTGAGATTTAAACACGATTCGTCATCATTTCCATGGTTTAATGAAATGGAACGGTTCATGTTACGCTACTGACTCTTAATATAGGCTACATCTCCTTCCGTTAGAAATTTGTTAGATATTGAAAATGCCTGTTTATTACTACTGCAGTGTGAAATAACTCTTTGAAATGTTCTTTTTTTACATTTCTTAATGTGATGTTTTGTTGTGTTGTCATCTGAATTGGTTCTAATTAGGTGTGTTGTTTGATACCCTGGCATGGAGACAAACTCTTTGGTTTAGAAGTTGTTAAGGATTTGAATAGAACCAAACATTGAGAATTCCATTTAGTTGTTATATATATATCATCTGTATTTCACACCATGTTCAGAGTCTTAGAGAAGCTCTGGGAACCAGTTTGCCTTAGCTAACATTTAGAGAGAAATACTCTGATCTCAAAAAAAGTATTTTATCCTATTGGGGTTGGAGGAAGTTTTATGCTGTTCAACTTTTTTGTTGGACAATCACAAGGCTAAAAATCCATCTCCGGAGACAGTTATGTGCCGGCTTCCACAATACGTAACGTTATCTAGAGGTTTAAGGCCAATGCCACTGTAGCCGACCTCCATAGATGTGTCCACAAGAGAGAACTTGATAGAAGATTGCATCGAAGGTTTGTTTGATTGGTGTGGAAAACAACTTGCTCAACTTCATTGCCTCCCAGCTGACCTTCAGACACCTCTGTGCACCGTCCGTCCCCATCAGTGGCAGGAGGTAGTGCATGGTAGGGCGGAGGTATTAGAAAGCATGACTGCGATTTGCCAAAACACACCATAACGTGCTACCGTCCTTTTGGCACAGTTTCATTCGGACTGATGATCTGGTGGCGAAACGCACCGTCTCCATGTTTGCAGGAAACAACTTTAAAAGAAAAGAACGCCTCCCCCACTGTCTAACGTGGGGGAGGTTCGCTGTCTCTGGCACTGAGTGCGTGGCCGACGTGAATGGCTTCATGAAATCAGGAGAATGCCAAGGCATTTTTGGAGAGCAATGTTGAACCCAGTGTTAGAATGCTGGGTCTCTGCCAACTGTATACCTGGATTTGGCCATGACTGCCTACCTGGATTTGGCCATTACTGCATACCTGGATTTGGCCATTACTGCATACCTGGATTTGGCCATTACTGCATACCTGGATTTGGCCATTACTGCATACCTGGGGCAAAAGCAACACTCTCTACATCACATTGATAGGTTTCTGATATTGAGGTGTCCTTTTTTATTGTGTCGTATTTGTCTTAAATAAGGAAGGATAAGGAGAGTGCAATTGCCTATGGCCCCCAAGTGCAAAACCATTCCTTTTGGGGGGTTGTCTTGCTGTTGCCTTGCCAGTTTTACCTGTTGTCACTAAAACTGGTGACACCGATTCACAAACGCTTAAGCCTCCTAACTGGACAGATTGATATTTCTGAAGTTTAGTTAACTTGGTTCGTTTTTCGGTGATGTTGACATGTTCCCTTAATTTTTATGCAGTGTAGATAACAGAAAATAATAGGTCCTAATCTTAGTATCCTCATGTAGTTACATCCATGGGCAGGGCTTGCCCAAATTCGGTCTGGTAATTAACCAAAATACTCAAACAGCTGACCCTAATTATTTTTCCTTCGGTTTAGTTAACCAGCGGGTCATTACGTCTCTGTATTTGATTCCTCTGCACTCAATACAAAAGCCATCTGCAATATCTGACCAGATTCGGTGGGATCAATGTGCAAGAGCATCTGGTAGAGTTTCAGTAATCCTTCACAGTTTTCTGCTAATGTCATTTTTGCATTAATGTGAAGGATCCCTGTCTTATATGTTAAGGGGATGTGGGAGGTGTAAACCCTGGGAGTAGAGTAGACCTGTCCTGTCTTGTATGTTAAGGGGATGTGGGAGGTGTAAACCCTGGGAGTAGAGTAGACCGGTCCTGTCTTGTATGTTAAGGGGATGTGGGAGGTGTAAACCCTTGGAGTAGAGTAGACCGGTCCTGTCTTGTATGTTAAGGGAATGTGGGAGGTGTAAACCCTGGGAGTAGAGTAGACTGGTCCTGTCATGTATGTTAAGGGGATGTGGGAGGTGTAAACCCTGGGAGTAGAGTAGACGGATCCTGTCTTGTATGTTAAGGGGATGTGGGAGGTGTAAACCCTGACAGTAGAGTAGACCGGTTCTGTCTTGTATGTTAAGGGGATGTAGAAGGTGTAAACACTCGGTCCTGACAGCTCTCCTTAATGTTGATTTACCATAATGTCCTTGAAGGGAATGCGGTAGCCTGTTAAATTGTTTGGAAGGACATGTCTGCTCCAATGCCATGTGATGACCTTGCAGTAGAACCATAGACCAGAAAGTTTCACTATCTTTGTAATGGGACTGACTATTGGGACCAGACAAAATCATTATTTTCCCTTCAACCCCTGGGATTGGAACCTGTTGATAAGTTCACCTTTGGTCTGACTGGACAGAAATGACAGGAGAGCAGTATTTCCTCTAACAGCTCACCTCGACCTCCCCTTGTACGGTTTTTCTCTCCGGTCTCTCAATTAAGGTTTCCTTTGTTCCTTCCGCCATAGAGAGGCAGTGATCTGTGTCATTTCTGTCCATACATTATTTATTTGCACAAAGAGGGGGAGAACAAACGGGTTTTATTTTTAAAAGTTGTCATTCTTTGTAGAAAGCTGCAAACTTGAAATGGTTAGTGCGGCAGAGCAATACGATGTTACCGGTGTCTCTGAGATGTAGCGGACTCATGGCGACAGTCTGATGTTTTTTTTTCGAGAGTCATTCTGCATAGGTTCGTCCGGCAGATGGTTTTGGTCCGGTGACGTTGTGTGGGAACACTATGCGTGACCCACGGCGGGATGCACACCTTGATTTGAAGTGGGTTTGTATTAACCTCTTCTTAGTCACCGGGAAGGTCTTCAGTCAAATAGTGTCTGCTTGTGTGTGTGTGTGTGTGTGAGACGCTACTTGTTCTCACAGTAGCCTAGCGATAGCGTCACAATATGACACCGCTTTCTGCCAGTCCCGATAGCAGTCATCTCTCCCTCTTTCCCTCTGCGGTTTCCTTCGTTCCCCCTTCCCTCTAAACCCCAAAATAGGAAATGTCTGAATTACACTTGCTAATAGGATGCGGCGGCAGTGCTTTCTTCCCGTCTTGTCTTGGTTCTAATTCCGTATCAGGGACAAAGCACATTTCGCTTGATACCGAATGAAAGGCTTCTTCTTATCGACTGTTAAAAAGGGGAGTGATGAGTAAACGGGACGGGACGGGAGGAGGGGGTGAACTTCAGTTAGAGGAGAGATTGGGGTTTGCGCAGAGAGGAAGTGTGGCATCTCCAGCCAGCTCCTCTCACTTTTTCTTTTCGTCTCCTCCTCTTTCATTGTCTTCAAACAGATGGGACCATCAATAGTTAATGTCCACCCGGCCTCTTCAGATCTCCCCTCTTCCTGAGCTGAAGCGAGCAGAAGCGCCGGCCTTCATCCCGGGCTGTCCTGTCACAGTTCACTGTTGAGACGGAGGCTCTTTGGTGTTGCGTTTGGTCCTTCCATACGACTCTGTCGCCAGGTTATTAGGTACCCCCATCTAGCACCAGGCTGCCCCCCCCCCATCGCCCCCAGAAGAGTCGGCATTCTTTGCAGGATGTCTCCTACAAGATTTTGGGAACGTTCCTAAGGGATGTTGGTGCCTGACGTGTAATGGCGTTGCCCATTTCTATATACTTGACGGTGGTAGGTTAATGTTAAAAAACAGCCTAATCCATTTCATCGCAAAAGTTCCTGTTTTGGATTGGGTTTAAGATTAGAGAACTGTGCAGGCTGCTTGAGGAAGCTGAGTTTGGTGTCACGTATATGGACCCAGTCTGAGACGCTATGTTTTGTTACATGGCACATTTTTTTCGAACAATATTGTTTAGCATTTTAACGTTTGTTAAACGGCTTTCAGCCAAAATAGAAAGGATTCATTAGTGGAGTGCCCATCAATGTAGTTTTCCAGCGATCTTAAACTCCTCTTTTTGGAGATGTTGTGATCAGATCAGGTGAAATAAATGTTCTCGTTAACACCATGCTTTGAAGCTGTGTAGTGTTTGTTTACATTTGCTTTTATAAAAATATTGGAGATAAACAAGCTGACATTTCAGGTTCTGATTGGGTATGAGTTAAACTAAGCTCAAAGGCATTTATGAGTTAGGCCTGATGCTTCAGAAACTGATACAAAGTATTCCTTTATAGCTACAAAAACTCAATATTGAAAGCCTTTTTGGTGCTTGATCAATGCCATACCCAGGTCTCTTTACCCACGTCCCTCCGCCCACTTCTCTCCGCCCACGTCCCTCCGCCCACGTCTCTCCGCCCATGTCTCTCCACCCATGTATTCCTCTTGCTACGCTGGAGGTTAGCATGCCATTACAGCGTTTGTCATCAGCGCAAGTCTCGGGAATAATTGATTTGACCCACTTTAACATTTGTCATTAGTCATCTGCTGCCTTGCATTAAATGATGGCGGATAGGCACATTAATCGCTTGTGTGATCCTCTCTCTCTCCCGGGGAGGACTAGCCGCCCTTTCCCTGCCGTCAAGACTATTAACACAATAACCAAAAATGCAATTAGATTGACTTTTGAAAATGGCAGTCACTTAGCGAGGAGGTGGCGATGGGCATCGCAGTAGAAGAGTCTACAGTTCACGTTCCTACAAAGAATCAGCTCGTTGCTAATGAGGAAGACAGTTTGTTTCTATTTACCTGTCATTCAAGGGCAGAGAACAAAGCATGCTGGGTCACGCTGTCAAAACCGTTATGGGTGATGACGTTATTGTCAAACAGAATCTCCAGATTACGTTAAGACTCTTAACACAATTGCCAGAACACAATTTTAATTTGGCCCTTTCCAGGTGACCGACGATTAACGAAGCAGCAGTGAGAATTGTAAAGCTGGCAATTTTTTTTGGGTCTAACGGAGATAAATGGATTAGCGATGAACAGAAATTGTATCCAACACAAACATAACAACAACAGGAAAACCCCCTCCCCCAGAACCCCTCCAGTAGGCCTCCCCAGCTCTCTCTGTGGCTCCAAGCAATGACCAAGGTTAAAATGGGCAATGGTGGGGTTCTTGGATTTGGGAACAATATTAATTTAAGGTCATAGTGATCCTTAATTAGCTTCCAGATACAGAGGTTGATTCTGTATGTATATAATGGGATTATATGATTATAAAGGGATGTCATTAGCTCTTCCCAGCAAGGGCACCGAGAGGGTTCTCCAAAATCTAATGTCTTCTTTGAGTTTGTTCAAAGGGATTTGATTCATTTAATGTACAATATTTGGTATCTTCAATACCTATTTACGATTCCTGGGTTGAAGTCCGTCCACGACCCTCTCCACATGCGCATTTTCAAGCACGGTATCCGTTGTTGTCCCCTGTCACCTCTACAAGGCCTTCCCCTTAAAGACGTCAGTTGTTGTGTTTGATACGTGTCCTTTCAAAATATAACCCCATTTGTTAGATCTAAGTAGCGTTAGCTTATGAAGTTAGCCGTTAGGTCTCCGCAAGGCCAGTTTTCAGGCCAGTGAATCTCACTTGCCATAGCACCGCTTTCCCCCTGTTAAGCACCAGGAAACACTGCGCCATTTGACCAAACCTTGGGCCAATATCTCTGATGCTGTGTGAACGTCTGAGGGGAGTTGTTAAAGAGAAAGGGACTATTTTGATTTGCACAACCTCACCTGCCTGCGCAGAAACCCCTTGCCAGTTTCATCTGTGAAATCCCAATTTGTTCAAATGATCTGTTATGGGAAAAAAAAGGGTACGACTGAAACATGAATTGAATGTATGTAACATTGGCACGTGTCTGCATGCAGGAGATCTGCATTAGAGATCGTCGCAGAGAGCTTTGTCCTTTACCGGTAATACATCACGGCTACTACTGTAGCAGCTGTCTGTGGTGAACGAGCCATTGCATTTGGCTGTTCTGTACCTCAGCTCTCTTCTGTACCCCGAAAGGAGAGTTGTGTGAGGCTGTTTGTGTCTGTGTGGTGGTTGGGTTTGTCATTGTGTTGAGGTTTCTTGTGCAGGAGTGTGTGTCAGAGTGGTGAGAAAGAGAGCGAGAGAGAAAATGCACAGAATGCTTATTAAGTCAGCCTTAATAGGTTGCACCAGTATGAGCTCTGATGTTTTTCAAAAGAGACGTTTTTGGGCCAATGATTTTTTAATTTTTTTTTATAATTGCTTTGATCATGGGAATAATGAAGCTTTCATTTATTTTCTTCTGTGGACACGCACACGCACACACACACACACACACACCACAAAAACGTACACACAGACACTCTGAATTGCATCAATACACAATAACAGAGCACACGTGAACATGTGTAAGGACAAAACATATGAGCCTGTATAACGTCTCTGAATCCCAGTGCAGGAAACATGAAGAATAGAGAAGCGTTATTGGGGTCAGGTGGGTATTTTCTTGTTATGCATATTTTATAATTCTCACTGGATTTTAAATAGCAGCTTCCATATCACCATATATAACTGAACATATGCTTTATCCTGAATTGTACTGCTCAACAGTTCCGGGTATCCAATTTACAATCAGATACGCCTTCAAATAGAAGATGCACTGTAGCCGAGACTTATAAAACCAAATGTAATTTCTTTTCATTGCTTTTTCGTTGGAGCTGCAATCACCGATTGCAATAAAGTTTTCTCGAAGCCTGCATAATTTTACATCTCCTTGCTTCTTAAATTGGTTTTAGATTTCTCACATATGTACCTGTGAATATGAGGAGTTGATCATGCAGAATACTCTGCTGGATATTTCGGAAGCCCAGCAGCTCTGAAATAGAGTCTGTGCCTCTTTTCCGTTGCACATTTAGTCAAAATCAATCAAATTTATTTTATTAAGCCCTTTTTACATCAGCACTTGTCACTAAGTGCTTTTCCAGATACCCTGCTTGAAACCCAAAAGAGCCAAGCGCCAACAAAGTTGATTCCCAGTGGTGAGGAAAATCTCTGTAGCGGGGTCATCAATGGGTCATTCGGGCCTGGTTGTCCTGAGGCGGTGGTCCAACGGCTCATTTGCACCTCCTAAGCTGAAAGCGACCAGGAACAACCGTGGGGAGAGGGGACTGGCCCTCCTCCCTGGAGGCTGATGGGGGTCATTGGATTCATTTGTTGGGCAAGACTGCCACATGGCAACGACACACATTCCTGATAAATAGGAAGGAACCCAGCAAATCCCTGACTAATTCAAAAACCTAAGTGAGGAATTTGCTTTTCAGCATTATCACCTTTGCGACAAAAGGCGTTTTTCAAATATGTATTGACTTATGGGCGATTGCCTATCTAATCTTTTTTTGTGTTTTAGTTTTTCATTTTGTATAGATTTACACGTGTGTAGTGCTGGGGGGGATTAAATCCGTAGCACAATGTGGGATGTGCGTTGAAATTGGAAGTGGATACTTTTTAAACCCTTTTATTTTCTCTTGTCTCTCTCTTCCTCTCTAGAGTAGTAATGGTGAAGCAAACTGATGATGCTGTTTGATAAACAATAGACATGATAATTGAAACCTAATGTACCATACAGGTAATACAGTATGTTTCAGGGCAGTCCGAATTAGTGATGAACAATTAACCAGCATGTTGTTTTTTTTTAATTATTAAATAACTAATTGAACCATCGTTGGTTGAATTAGTTACATTTCAATTTGTATTAGTTTTTGTCAGCTCTTCATTCAATTTAAGATATTAAGTCAAGAATTGAACTAACTATGAGATGCTGGGTTTAGGGCGTTGTAGTATTTGTCAGAAGTCCGGCCTCACAATTACTCAATTGCAGATTGAAATAATGTATTTTGGGACACTACTGTAGCTAGCCGCTACTATATTTACGGCTATAGTTTATCTATATTTACTACTATATCTACTACAATACTATATATATATATATAATAATATATTACTAATATCTGTATCTACTATTATATCACAGAAAGTACTACAATATCTACTACTATACAATATCTTTATCTACTACCATATTACTACTTTAGATACTATATCTTCTACTATACTATAACGATATATAGCACTATATTACTTCTATTGGTACTTTTTCTACTACTATACTATATTTATGTCTGCTACTGTATCACTACTTTTGCAACATTTTCTACTACAACATCTATATCTACTACTATATCATTATTATAGCTACTTTTTCTACTACTACATCTATATCTTCTACTATATCACTACTATAGCTACTTTTTCTACTACTACATCTATATCTACTACTATATCACTACTATAGCTACTTTTTCTACTACTACATCTATATCTTCTACTATATCACTACTATAGCTACTTTTTTTACTACTACATCTATATCTTCTACTATATCACTACTATAGCTACATTTTCTACTATCTACCTACGGGGAGAACAGATTAACCACATGAAATGGTGGTCAGCATTTAATGGCTGTCTGAATGCTACTAAGCAGGGATGAGGTAATAATGCCCGAATAATTAAATCAAAATGTAATTCTCCAAAAACAAAATGAGCATACAACTCTGAAATAAAATGTGAATACGTAATGGTCAAGAGCTCCGCCGTAATGGACAGTCAGTACCTTTATGGGGCTGTCATTAGCATAGTCATTGTTAGAGCATTCAACCCACTGTCAGTGTCTGGAAAAAGGCAGGTGATGAGGAAGTAATGGACAGTTGCTTGGGGAGGAGAAAGTTGAAAGAAAGGGCCCTGTCAGCATCATATAGGATTTCCTTGACAAGACAGAAAGACAAAATGCAAGATGCTAAATATTTGCCAGTGAACACAAGTAACCCCACAAATAATGCATGTCTTTATGAAACTACCTCAAAATTGACAACAACTCTACACTAAAATAGAACCCCCATAAAGGCCTCAAAAGCTTTGACTGGTATTTTAGATCTGGGCTCTTTTGAGAATCCAGGACTCCAGTGCAACCTAATTGGTGGGGGTTGACCAGCTGACCTAAGATCAGTATGCCCCAAGCAGCGGCTAAACTGTTTGAGTGCTGTCGTCATTGCATCATAAATGGTAATTTCCACACCTTCACTCATGGCTGGATGTTGCAACAGAAAACAACACATTCTGAAGACTACCTTCTGCTGGGTTTCCGTTGGTGTGGTTGTGGATGTGTGCTTCTGTGGGTACGTGCGTGCACTGTGAAGTGTTTGCCTTGCGATTTTGCGCTTGTATATTAGGTTGGTCTGCTCCTGTCATTTGGGACTGTTAGTGCGGATGGTCTTACTCCGATAGATGGATGAAACACACACTCATGCACTGTTATCTGAAGCAGAGATACAGGAGGCAGACGGTGTGTGATGGAGATGGGACTGTAAAGGAGATCTCTTTGATTACGGCATGATTAACTAAGCCTCTCTTGACATCTCCACAGTGGTTTATCAACATATACCATGTCTACACTCTAAAAGAAAAAGGTTCTTAGGGTATCCTTTACTTTGAAACAGTGAGAGTTTTCTAATGGTATATTTTTTACTTAAGGAACCATGTGAACATCTTATTAGAGGAACACTTTTAAACAGTTTTTGGAATAACTTATAGTGAGTCCCTTACAGTTTCAATATAAGGAACTCCAAAAGGACCCTCAAATAACCTTTTCTTTTTAGACTGTACACCAGTACGCCAGCTGTTAGCGGTTGAGACTTAGCAAACTATATTGAGATAGCAAACTAGTTTCTGCTCTACTGTAAGGGTTCCAAACCTTTTTCCCCAGGGTTCAGCATTTCACATTTGAACCGTGAAATGGAAAACAAGCAAGAATCTGTCTTGATTCGGGGACCTAGAAGACATTTGACTTTTTACTTGTTGGTTGTATCTCCGCTTCGTTATAGTTATAGTACGTCCTCAGTCATCATCTTGTAGGTTGTATCTCTGCTTCGTTATAGTTCTAGAATGTCTTCTGTCATCATCTTGTAGGTTGTATCTCTGCTTCGTTATAGTTCTAGAATGTCTTCTGTCATCATCTTGTAGGTTGTATCTCTGCTTCGTTATAGTTCTAGAATGTCTTCTGCCATCATCTTGTAGGTTGTATCTCTGCTTCGTTATAGTTCTAGAATGTCTTCTGCCATCATCTTGTAGGTTGTATCTCTGCTTCGTTATAGTTTTAGAATGTCTTCTGTCATCATCTTGTAGGTGCAACTACACTTTGGTAAAATTATAAAATGTCCTCAGTCATCATCTTGTAGGTTGTATCTCTGCTTTGTTATAGTTATAGAATGTCCTCTGTCATCATCTTGTACGTTGTATTTCTGCTTTGTTATAGTTAGAGAATTTCCTCTGTCCTAATTTTGTAGGTTATATCTCTTCTTCGTTATTGTTCTAGAATGTCCTCTCAGTCATCATCTTGCTAGCTTGTTATCTATCGTCTATTGTCTATTTTCAACAAAAGATTTTTAAACAACAAAAGCAACATTAACGTAACTACCTAGCATTGATTGTAATGTATTCATGGACTTGTACTGTACTGCCACCTTCTGGTTTGGAATATTTTAACAAGGCTTATAATACTAGGACTGCAACCTATAAACAAGAAAGAGCACACAAACTGTTGTGTTTGTATCTATTTTAGTGTGGAACTCCCCTCCCTGTATTGGTGGTGTTTGTTTCATAATGTATGAAGTCCAGCTCCTTTTCTCCTGACTTCTCTCGGTTACCATTCTCACACTTTTTAGAACCAGCCTCCCTTAAACAACCTCTTCCTCACTCCTACATGCATTTACATATTCTTCATGTAACTGCTTTTTTTCCAACCTGAGTTACAGGCATTATCATTTCCTAGCAGCCTAGAGATGGGACCCTAAGCTGGGCAATATCCCCTTCACTGGGTTTGACATTTAGTGCCACCCTACTGGCCCCCTTCAACCCTGCTTTCAGTGATCTTTGTGTCTCACACACAAACACTCTTTGCAGACCGGCTGCCGGTCAATAGCCCTGCTCATAATGATGTTTTTTTTTTTTTTATGTCTGTGGGATCAGAATTTATTAAGACTCCATTGCCATGGCAGGGAACACAAGTCCCTGTGAAGGAGACACTCTGAGCTGAGGTATATATTGGGAATGTAGAAGCAGTTGTCAGCATTTCCACTGTCAGAGGCGGTGTGTGTTTGTGGGTGTGGGTATGTGTTTGTGGGTACGTATGTATGTTTGGTTGTGTGTTTATGTGTGTGTGTGTAATGGGATATATAGGCTATTGCTAGTGAGAGATAAGCCTTAGAATTGCTGTGGCTGAGAGCTGTGGCTGGGCTGATAATGCCTCTATCTTGCTTGTTGAGTCTCTCTGGATGACTGGGTGGGATCGGTTGAATCTCTCTGGATGAATGGGTGGGATCTGTTGAGTCTCTCTGCATGACTGGGTGGGATATGTTGAGTCTCTCTGCATGACTGGGTGGGATATGTTGAGTCTCTCTGCATGACTGGGTGGGATCCGTAGAGTCTCTCTGCATGACTGGG